>CAJHUC010000696.1:0-120271 GCA_905146915.1 Ostreobium quekettii | reverse complement strand
CATGTCACAAGGAGCATGTCCGCTGCTGTTCGTGCTGCTGTGAAAAACATTGTTGCAACGGATTCTGATGGCTCGCATGACAGGCGCACGAGCACCCACCACACAGGTACTTGAGGCCTCCGTTTGCACATGCAAATCTTCCATCGTCGTGTCTGTGGCGAGCCATGATGGTTCCAGTAAAGCTGTCCCGTGCACTAGACAGGTCATCAATTCGAGATACATGGCGAGCAGAGAGAGCTTGAACACACAGATCTATTCTGCGACGAAGTGGATGCAACTGGGAGACCAAGTGGTAAGGACCGAACCCAAGGCAACTCTGTGCATCGCTATGCACGATAGTGGGGATTCTGGAAATCAGGTGTCCCAATCTGTTTTCAAGATTGCAAGAAGAGAGCTGCTGCCAGGTTAAGGCAATTCAGAGTGAGCCGTAGTGGTCGTCATGCAATTCGGCGATGATAATCCGTCGTTTTTTTTCCTTTTCACGCAGTTGGCAGTGATAAATATTGATCTAGAAATATAAACATACGTTACGAGCACTGTTGATCTGGTAGCACGAAATGCATTTCAGTCTGCCCTTGAAAACGATCTCCCCATCAGTATGAAAACCACCATGCCTTGCATTCATCAGGGAAATATCCATCGCTTCTATTCAAAATCGCCAGAAAAATGTCAGGATTCTTTTTCCCATCAATTTTGGCACCCACAAATTGTAAAATTGTCCAAAATTTCCATCAGGGCCATTGCATTCCATTGATCATGTACTTTGATAAAGAGCTCCATTCCTTTTAGCATATACTCCTCGGCTAAGCGAAGCCTTTTGTGTTCGCAGAACAAAATTCCCAATGCAGTGTGAGTTTTATCCTGCATATGCAAGTCATCCCATTCAATTTCGATGTCAAGTGCCCGTTGGTGTCTCTGACAAGCCTCCACAAAATCATTCTAACTCATGGGCAACCATTCCCATCTGGTGGTAGGTGGTCGCTTGGGCGTGCTCAGCACCGAATTCAATGTAGATGTTGAGTGCACATTGATAGTTCCGACGAGCCTCCACAAAATCCCTCAATTTTTGTGCCACGATCCCCAGTTGGTGGTAGGTGTCAGCCTGTGAATATCGATCGTTGAGTTTGATTTTGAGGTCGAGTGCACATTGGTAGTTCTGATGGGCCTCTGCGAAATTGCACAGCTCCTCTGCCAGCACCCCCATCTGATGGTAGGTGCTGGCTTGGGAATGTTGATCATCCAATTCAGTGAATACATCAAGTGGCCATTGGTACCTCGGACGAGCTTCCCAAGAGTCCCACAACCGATGGGCAACTATCCCCATCTGGGGCAGGTGTGGGCTAGGGCCTGTCGATCATCAAATTTGATGCAGATTTTGAGTGCCCGTTGGTAGTTCTGACGAGCCTCCGCAAAATCTCTCCACTCCTCGGCCACCATCCCCATCTGGTGGTAGGTGCCAGCTTGGGAATGTTGATCATTGAGTGCAGCATAGATACGGAGTGCCTGTTGGTAGTTCTGACGAGCCTCCACAAAATCCCTCAGCTCTTGGGCCACCACCCCCATCTGGTGGTAAGTGCCGGCTTGGGAATGTTAATCATTAGACCTAATGTAGATATCGAGTGCATGCTGGTATTTTTGACGAGCCTCCACAAAATTTCTCGACATTGCAGCCATTGTCCCCATCTGGCGATAGACGTGGGCTTGGGAATGCTGATCTTTAAATTGAGTGAAGATGTCAATTGCTCTTTGATAGTTCGAACTAGCCTCCACAAAATCCCTCAGCTCTTGGGCCACCACCCCCATCTGGTGGTAGGTCTTGGCTTGGGAATCTTGATCATTGAACTCAATGTAGATGTCCAGTGCCTGTTGGCAGCTCTGACGTGCCTCCCCAAAATTCCTCAGCTGGTAGGCCACTGTCCCCAATTGGTGGTAGGTGCCAGCTTGGGAATGTCGATCACCGAATTCGATTGTGATGTCAAGTGCCCGTTGGTAGTTCTGGCGGGCCTCCACAAAATTCCTCAACTCCTGGGCCACCATCCCTACCAGGTGGTAAGCGTTAGCTTGGGAATGTCGATCACTTAACTCAAGATAGATATCCAGCGCTCGTTGGTAGTTTTGATGAGCCATCGCAGAATCACTCAACTGGTACTCCATTGTCCCCATTTGGCGGCAGATGTTGGCTTGGGAATTCCAATCATTCAATGTAGATGTCAAGTGCTTTCTGGTAGTTTTGAAGAGCGTCCCGAAAATCCCTGTTTTTTGAGGCCACCATCCCCAGACTGTGATGGATTCCACCAAGCCGAGACCTGATATCCTTGGCATTGCTCTCGGCATACTCTACCATCATAAGAGCTCCCGCATATGCTTCTCTTGCATTCCCATTGTCGTTGAGTTTGGCATGCATGTCACCCAGCATACCTTGGATCCCTGCAAGTCCCACCTTTATGTCATCAGTCTTGCATGGAGATGGGTACACATTTTGAGCCTGGACTATCATATCAAAGTGTTGCATCAAACACGTGCCAATATCGATGCTGGCATTGCAGATATCTGCACTCTCCACATCCTCCATGCACATCACCAATGCGTTGCGTAAATTTTCATATTCAAGAGTGCACAGCTGCAATCCAGACACCCTTTCCTCAGGATACTTGGATTCCATGAGGCACAAATAAATATTGGCTGCATGTTGGCAGGCTGCCTTGAAGGCCACACGAATCGCTTTGTGCTGATCTTCACCCCACTCAGCCATCTTCGTTTTCAGGAAGAAGGGGAACACTGGGTGCACATTAAGCAATTGTCTTTCATCCTCACCACTTGCAGCGGGACTGCAAGGTGACAACAACCCCAAGTTAATGGCATCTTTTACAGGCGCAGCAAACACGGCAAAAGTGATCTTGCCAAAGGGTGCATGCTCTTGTATCTCTTCGGCATATATATGCAAGGTACGTCAAGACAAACACTAGGAAAAAAAGGGCAAAATAACGTGTACAAAGTTTACGGGTTTGTGTTATTTCTGTGTTCTTAGCGTGTAGAACTTTGATGAAATGTGTTTTATGTGTGCTCGAAAAAGTGCAATTTGGCTGTTTTTTTCCTAGTGAAACCGACACTGAAGGGCGCCAAACAAACCAGCAGTAGCTGCGATTGGAGGCACAAAGTGCTGACAGAGTAGTCTATGCAGTGGAAAATACTGCTGTCCTTTTCATCTGGAGGAGCATCCACATGTTTATCTGCTCTGTCAAGGGCCATATGAAGTTGCCTTGGAGTATGTTGATCCAGATTGGCTAGCCCCACCTCCATCACCAAGGGATACCCCGACCTGCACCTCTGAACTTTGCTCTGATGTGCAGACCAAAGCGCGTGTGCCCTTGTTTCTCCGCTATGTAATGAGGGCTGCAAGTCACCTTGTTCAGGAGCTGTTTTGAGCCACACGGAGATTTCGTCCGGCATCTCCGGGTTTAAGTGTTCGCAACCAATTGATCCAAAATTTTCTGGATCAAATTGGACACGAATTTGAATATCTGGTCGAAATTTGAACGCTATGGGAGATGTTTTAACGGGATTTTCCAAGGCTTAAATCATACCTGGCAAACCTTTTGGGATGGAGGAAGTGCAACTTTGCAACAGCATGATGGGTTTTCCGCGATTGCAACCAGCCGCATCTTAGCGGCACTGTGCAGAGACGTCATCTCACTCGGGCAGGAGCAGTGTGAGGGGCGAACTTCAATCTCTAACGCAAATGTGGGCGCCTATCGCCATGAAGCTGCTGCATGGGTACGGTTGAGACACACCCGGTGCTCAGCAACTGTGACCTGGCCCAGCGGCCCGGATGCGAGCGTAGACTACCGTACGGGGCTAATCGTATCGTGGGATGTAGGTACACGGAAGGCGAGGCTCGTCAGCCGCACGAGCAGGGCGCGGGCTGTTCTGGCCACATCTAACGCTATCCCACCAACGAGGTGCCAACCAGAAGCCACATCTAGTCGCGGGCGCGGCTCCACACACCACATCTGGCATTTCGCCACGAACACGGGCCAGTCAGAAGCAGCAGCTTACGCCATACGCGTCCAGTCCACCACATTCGTAGGCCGCGGACTGACGGGGTGAGTTCGAGGCCAGGCCAATCATTACACACACGCGGCGGCGCTCTTGGCCGTCCTCCGGTCCACCACACTTGTGTAACGGGCGTCCGTCAATCAGTTACTCCTGTGCGCCGGGCACGCGACAGCTTATATAGGCCGCCTCGCAGGCTGCGCTCAGCAACTCACCCCTGTCGAGCACCAGCCTGGCACTCGCCGCCCCAACCCGCCTGAATCCTGACGGAACCGAGGGAACGCAGCACCCCCGTCATCTGCTGCGCCCGGCGCCTTTGTGCCAAAGGAGGGAGGCACTCAGGGGATCGACGGCGGAGAGGCGGCGCCCAAGTATAACCAGATGGCATCGATGAGCGGATCCAGTTGCATGCTCGTGGCCGTGCTGGCGGCTACCCTGTTTGCTGTGGCGCGGTGTCAGTGCCCGGTGAGGCTCGCCTTTCACATCGCCGACGGGGGGTCGCAGCGCTGCGCGGTTTGTGTCCGCTGGGCTCGCGCGATCGGAACACAGGGCGTCCATCGCCAGATGGCGCCCGGCGGCTCATCGGGTGCGTGCCCCCTGCATTCGTCGATTGCAGGACGCCCGGTAGGGTCCGGAGGCTTGCCTTTCAAAGCGCCGACGGGCGACAGATCCGTGCGTTCCTTTTTCGTGGGGTCCGCGGGGTCGAGACGCGCAGTCATACCCGGACGGCTGCAGGCGGCTGCCGGAGTGTGTCACCGTGCTTTGTTCCCTTGGGAGTAGGGAAGTTCTAGTCGGCACAAGATGGGCAGTATGAGCCGAACGCAGGGCAAACCGACGCTTCCCACATAGTGTCACGGTCCGTGACCATCGTATCTGCCGGTTTCCACATCGCTACGATGGATGCATCCGTACGCTGGGTTTCCCGCCGTTCCCCTTGGGTGTGGCCGGGGCCGGCCACACCCGAGACTCGGTGTCGACCTCAGGCCGCGAGCACCCTGCACCCAGGGCCCGTATGGGCGTGGCTGCATCTTCGAAACCGCATCAGGCTCGAAAAGGCTGTCGTGGTTGCTCCGGAAGGCCACGCCGGGGCGGGGGATGTCGCCATCACACTCCAATCCCACCACGACGCTCAGTCACGCCGATCGTCTCGTTGGCACTCCAAGCCATCCGGATCCGTCTGATGGGTCCCGACGCAGTAGGGAACAGCGGTGGACCCAACCCCTGGGAATGTACCAGCGAGGTAGCTCCAAACTTGCCACGCCCTCTGTGCTCACCTGCATCGGCGGGACCTGCATCCCCTCGCGCGTGGCATTCTCCTGCTGGGATCCTACGGCCACGTCTATTGGACTCACGAGGCGCTAGTCTGCTTTGGGAGCGTCGGTTGCGTATTTTCGTTTGTGCTTGCCGTTTGCGCGCTTGTCGTTTTTAAAGACGGAGGTGCGTGGGCAGAGAGAAAAATGCACGCGCCCTTGTTGCCTTGCCCTGGTTGCCAACGAAGCCTCGCTCGCCTTTGCAAGCCGATAGTATGTGCGCTGCCGGGTTGTCAACGTGGTGGAGGGTATTGCGGCGCGGTGTGCACACCTTGGCCCGACGCTCAGGCGGCCGGCGTTCTTTGCCCCAGATGCCAGCCTCCGTGATGGCTCTGAACACAAGATCACCTTCTGACCCTTTCCGTTTGCCCTGGCAGCTCTCGGGGGTGATGGCCGACCAGTGGACCACCAACAGCGGCCAGCCGGTGTACAACAACGACGACTCGCTCACGGTTGGCAACCGCGGTCCGGTGCTCCTGGAGGACTATCATCTGCTGGAGAAGCTTGCGCACCTCAATAGGGAGCGCATCCCGGAGCGCTTGGTCCACGCAACGGGCACCACCGCCAAGGGATTCTTCGAGGTGAGCCAACGTCAGTGCAGACCGGGTGTTACACAGCCTGCGCAGCCCACCCTTGCGCCCCTGTGCCTGTGGCTATGACATCGCTTTAGCCGCCCTTGGCTATGACATCTCTTTATGGTTATGGCATCGCTTTAGCCGCGTGTGCCACATGTTCTGCGGTTGCACGAGGTTGGTTGGCAAGGGCACGGGCGAGTGTCGCTTTCTTGTAAGAAGATTTCCCATTCCAAGGTACAGATTCCGCCTGAAGGAAATCGTCCTCTGCAATTTTCGTACTAATATATTATAGCAATCCAGCAAGCTTGTCTTACAGCATCTCATCTGTGCTGTTAGCACAGCGCAATTTCGCAGTGGTGAGGGATTGCAAATCGCATATTAGTAGCACAAGCCCTATGTTCAGCCAGGCGACATTATGCAATTTTCGATCCGTATCATTCCCGCCAGCGAGCCTTGAGTCAAGATGTTCACTGGGTCTGTTGCCTTCCCGGCAGGTTACTAAGGACGTCACCAACCTGACCTTCGCCGATTTCTTGAGTGAGGTGGGCAAGAAGACTGACCTCATTGTCCGATTCTCGACCGGCGTTCCGTCGAAGGGAGGGACGGAGACAGTGCGAGACCCCCGCGGCTTCGCAGTGAAGTTCTACACCAACGAGGGAAACTACGACCTGGTCGGCAACAACATGCCGGTGTTCTTCATCCGGGACGCCATGAAGTTCGCCGACATGGTCCACGCAACCAAGCCCAACCCCGTAACGAACTTGCCCAATGTAAGCACCCAAAGAGCCCTGAAGTGCTGCTGTATAATTCAGGATCCCTTTTGCTGGGCTTCACGCCAAATCGGGCAATCGCCGGGAGACAGACCCTGTGAGCCGAGGACCATTCATGGTGGCAGGTACCCTCGAGGTTGCCTGTGGCACGATTTGCATGTCAGCTGTCGGCGAACCAATGCAATGGACAATTGTGGTTTAAGCATGGAGTCGTTACCCCGCCAGCTGACCGAGAGCGCGGCTGTGTTGCAGAACTGGCGAATGGTGGACTTCTTCTCCCACCACCCCGAGAGCCTGCACATGGTAAGCAATCGCAATCTGCTTGAATCGAAGTGTTAAGGAATTTTGAAAATATGAATAGCCGGCAGCAATGATATGATTTTTGAATGGCTATATGACCATTCCTGTCCCAGATGCACTGGCAGAAAATGGGCCAAATCACACGGCCCTGAAAATCGTGTACCGTGTTATGCGAGTAAAAGTCGTGTACCGATCGCGTACTGATCACAGAATACACGGCTGCCGGTAGTACACAGTTGAAATCGAGTATAGGCGTGTTATTTATCGTGTTGTCCACGACTTCACACGATTGCACACCGCCCTAAATGGTAGAATTTTTGCAAGTGATACACGCATTCATCTCAAGCAAGGGCGAGTTTGAAGCACGCAACAGCACGCAACTCATTTCCTCTCAACAAGTTTCGACGCTTGCCCACATTTTGAACATTGAAGTCGCTGACTTTCGTTGCGTTCCTCTCCCAGTTCACGCACTTGTTCGACGACATCGGCATCCCCAAGGACTACCGCCACATGAACGGATTCGGAGTGCACACCTTCAAGTGGATCAACAGCGAGGGGAAGGAGCGCCTCGTGAAGTACCACTGGAAGTCCAGCCAGGGTGAGTGCCGTCTCAGGACTTTCTTTCAAGTGCCGCAAATTGCAGTTCCTCACATTTCAATTTCGCGGCAAGGTCGCAGTTACTGCACCCACGTTGCTGGCATTATTATTTGCCACTGCTTGTTTGTGCTTATGGTTTGTGCGTTAACAGGTGTGGAGTCCCTGCTCGACGAAGAGGCGCAGGCCATCGGCGGAAAGGACCAGAAGCACATGACGCGCGACCTGATCACCAGCATCGCGAACGGCGACTTCCCCGAGTGGGTGCTCCACGTCCAGCTCATGGACCCCTCCACCGCGGCCTCCCTGGACTTTGACCCCCTGGACGTCACCAAGACGTGGCCCGAAGACCGGTTCCCCCTTGTGGAGGTCGGGCGCATGGTGCTGGACAAGAACATCAACAACTTCTTCAACGAGAACGAGCAGGTGGCCTTCAGCCCCGCGCTGGTGGTGCCCGGCATCACGTACTCCGAGGACAAGCTGCTGCAGGGCCGCATATTCGCGTACACCGACACCCAGCGGTACCGCGTTGGTCCCAACTACCTGAGCCTGCCGGTGAACGCGCCCAAGAGCGGCGTCCTTAACAACCAGATGGTGGACGGCATCCTCAACTTCGTGAACAAGCCGAACGAGGAGGTCAACTACTTCCCCTCGAAGTAGGTGTCGTTTTCTAGTTATTGGAGCTGCCCAATCTTTGATGGCTAAACGGAAACAAGTTTCCTACTCGGTTGCCGAGGGCGAGCTCTTCTGGGGTCATGTTGTGGCAAATACGCTGATCAATTGTCGTTGTCTGTGTGCAAATAGGATCAGCCCTGCCAATCTCGCGGAAAGGTACCCTATCTCGGGCGAAGCTGTATGCGGCAAGCGAGCCCAGGAAGTCATCAAGAAGGAGAACAACTTCGGACAGCCTGGAAAGCTTTACCGCAGCTGGGACGATGATCGGCAGGAGAGGTTCGCTGAGAGGATTTCTAAAGAAATGCTTCTCCAACCGGGCGTCACAGAAGAACTCCAAAAGTGAGGACCGTGTGGGATCTGCAGATTTGTCCTCCTCTGGCACTGCTGACGCAACTAACGTTTAGAAGCACCCATGTGGCGTGTGATCTGTCGGCCATGCATTAGGCAATGGTGCTCAACATTTCTGACCATCCCGGGATCATTAGGGAAAAAAGGGCCAAATAACACTTTTGCGAAAACACATAAAACACATTTCATCAAAGTTCTGCACGCTCAGAACACAAAAATAACACAAACCCATAAGCTTTGCACACGGTTGAACACATGCTATTTTGCCCCTTCTCCTAGTGGATTGCAGGAGCTGCGGCTTCAGGAGTTACCTAACTTTAGATGCCAATTTTAGTATTGTCCGTTCCCACAACCCCACAAGTTGGGAACTCGGAACCAGCAACTCGTATACTGCTCTTTTCGTTGACACGTGTATTCGCATTTTTTGCAGGATCTGGGTGCATTACTGGTCCGAGGTGGATGCCAGCCTCGGAAGCAAACTCGAGAAGAAGATGGTGGACGCTGGGGTGCTCCTGTGAAGTCCGTTAGCAGTAACAGTTCTCTTGCAATGTGGGTAGAGATGCCTGAAGATGGGCGACTCGTTGGAACGCATTTCGGTTGTGACTTGAATGAGGAGGAAAGAACCCTGTAGTGTGAATGGGTAGGTGGGGAGCCTGCAATGCGAAAGTGGCAAGATGCGAAAGGACCCTGTAGTGTGAGGAAAGGACTCTGTAGTGTGAATAGGGAGCATAGGAGCCTGCAGTGTGGACGTGGCAAAATGCATTTCGGTTGCGATTTGCGCCTTGAATAGGGAATAAGTAAGTGTTGGTGGCCAGAAGCGACGAATGAGGCGATGGAAGGGATGGAGGTGATGCCAAGGAGCACTATCGCGGATGATGGCTTGGAGCTGTGAGAACGCTCGTCGCAAAGTTTCGTGGTGAACTGCGGAAAGATATGTCTACGTAAAATGCGACCATTTTGGATCTGCTCTGCTCGTTTTTTGCCATGACCGCTGGTCCCCTTCCAGACGAGTCTTCCCCAGCGCCTAGAACAACCCGACCAAGTACAGTTGCCTTTGTGTGAGCATAAACGCTCCCACACAGGCCAGTGGACAGGCGCACGGTGAGACCGTATATGGTGGGCTTTAGATACACGGTATGTGGGCTCCCCCGCCTGCAGCGGGACGCTGGTTGCACAGGCCGCCACTGACTCTGCCCCACCAATCAGGGGCCAGACAGAAGCCACATACAACGACAGGCACGGCATCTCAGGCCACATGTACCAGTTTACCACCAACAACTAAGCCGCGCACAACGGCAGGCGCTGCCCTTTTCAACTCATGATTCGCAATCGACAAAGGGCCAGCCAGAAGGCGCGTCTAGCGGCATATGGCTCCCAGTCCACCAATGGCAGACCCCCCACCCACGCGACGCGTTCCTTGCCTGTCACATCACCAACGCATACCTGGGGCCGCCGCCTTTGATGTCCACGTCAACATGTGTAACATTTGCACCGTTACAGCCAGAACTGAATGAGTGTCATTAATAACTGAATGCAATTCCTAGTACTTTATCATCTTTTCATGCATTGAGGACGTTGATGAACGGACTGAATGTAGAGTACCGAACGCCTGTTGTCCTTTTGCCTCGGCTGTAAACCGTTGCCTGGACTCCAGCGTACAATTCCCCTTCAGGGATCCCCACCCCTCGATCCTGCCTGCCTTCGTCAACATCAATCGTGCCTATATTTTCCGCCCGGGATGTGGGGTCAGCAACAATCATCCGCTCGAAGCGAGTTGCGCACAGGGCAACTCGACCTCACCGCATCCGGACGCGACCGACCACTCCGTGCGCCCCGTCCTCTCTTTCCGCAGTGCCGAAGGAACGGGTGGGCTCTCAGTTAGCCAAGGCGGAGAAGCGGCACCAAGCGAGACGGCATCATCATGACCATGCTGGGGGTTTCCCTTTTTGCGGTGGTCCAGTGTCAATGGCCGGTGAGGCTCGCCTTTCCGAGCGCCGACTGGCCGCCCGCCACGCGCCTTGCACTTGCGGGGCTGGCGCGATTCGATTGTATCGCCAGGAATTCGAATTCGAATTCGCCGGCTCCTGGGGTGTGTCCCGGGCTTTTTTGTCCGATGGGAACGGGGAGTTCCTTTATGGCACGCACTGGTTTGCCAAACCGATCCGCTTCAGCGATCTCAACTGGATGGGCAACACGTTCGGTCCATGTCGCTATTCGCGTTGCGCCAAGGCATCCACTGCTGCGTTCGGTTCCCATCGCTGTCGCTGAGTGTGACCGCGACCGGCCCTACTCCGACACGGATCCTACAAGGGCGATCGACCTCACCACGACGCTCAGCTCCCGCCGTTCCCGTGGCCATTGACTGAAGCGATCGGCAATGCTTGGACACTGTCTTTGTGCAGCGAGTGGCATCCAGGGAAGAGGGAAAAGAAAGGCGAAGGCGGGCGGGCCGAGGATGTTGCGTTCCGGAGCTGCGGGCACCCATTCTCCGGTTGGGCTCCTGCGGCCACGCCACTCGGCCTCTAGAGACTCTCGGTGGGGTGGCGGAAAGCTGGTGTCAAGGCGCGTCGATCGCTGGGGACGGCTTGGTCGTGGAATAGCGTCGGGGCGCAGCCGGGGTTGGCAACACGGCGGACGGCAATGTGGCTCCGGCTGCACACGGATGTGGTCTGTACACCTTGGCCTCGCGCTCGGGCGGTCGGTGCCCCAATAGTTTCAAGGTGCACCGGCGGGGACCGCTACGATGCAAAAACCCATCCCTCCCAAACTCGAAGCTCGACGTGGGATGGGGCATTCCGATGCCAATCGCCGATAGCGAGAGTACGAAGTTTATCTTCTGATCTGATGCGCCTCCGACAAAAGAATCTGACGCAGCAAAGAGTGGTCTAAAGACTCTATCGGGCTTGGCTTCTACGCCGCGAAAACTGAACGCATTTACGCTTAAAAATAGTCTTTACGGTTTTGCGCGTAAAAACGCATAATAATGCGTAAATGTAACGTAAATACAGCCCCGTGTGCATAAGGACAGTACATAGAGAGTTGGGGAGTCCGGGGAGTTGCAGTCAGGCGGGTAGAAAACGAACTTTTGTTCCATGCCGTCGTTGCCCTTGCCGAAGGTGAGGTGGGGATTTTGTTGCTGGTGCTGGAGATTGCGGACGACTTGCTATTGTGCACAATTTCATCGTGTCACCTGGCCGTCCCAACGAGCCATAAAAATGTAAAAGTAGCCGTAAAAGCCCCGTTCTTTCACAAATTCACGTTTTACGCATAAAAACATAAACGTGAAAAAGGTAAACGTAAGCGCAAAAACCAAGCCTGGATTCCATAAGCATAGTGATGGCTCTTTTGTCCAAATACTATAGACTATTTGACGCAACTTCATGTATCATGAAATGAATGCCTGCCTCATTTGCCTAAAGTGAGAAGCTGTCTCGCATTACCTTTGTTTCCTGCCATAGGTGCAAACCCCCAAAGAGCTGTCTATGTTACACAGTGCATATCCATGCTTCTCTTCGAGGGGTGCATATCCATGCTTTATCTTCCTGCACCGAACGAAAATTTTTGGAAATCTGAGAGCATGATAACAGCATTCCACTATCATGAACGTGGACTCCATTGCTCTCCGGTCCCTATACCATGTTAGGCATTCGATGCTTGGGCCCATATTCACGACTTGTTTCCTGACGACTGTTCAACATCCTTTTCCTTCTTCAGCAACGCCTAGCGGCTACACATGCCAAATCTTGACTGGTCAATAGTGTGGCGCCACCCACTTAGTTGCCTTGTGTCCATCGCGCACCAGCCATTGGGTGATGTGGCACAATTACCAAACACAAAACTTCACAAGTACTTGCTCATGGAAGTTTCCACTTTCTTCCTGCAGATCCCATGCCTTGAGAATTTTAGAAAGCCAAACTCTTGTTTGACTTTGTAAGAAAACCCGCTGCCGTTTCAATGCGTAGTTAGCACCCCTTTTCACCGGCTATACACGCGCATAATTGCATCGACTCACAGATTATGTGCCAGCGAACTATCGTTTTCATATGGAGGAGACTGCTCGAATCTGTGAGTTTGTAATCTACACAGTTCGTTCATCTGTACTGCAATGACGCCATTGGAGACAGATGCATCTTCGTTATGCAATCTGACGTGCTTTAGTTCATTGCGCTTGGTGACATTCCGAACCCCCAGGTTGGGACGCAAAAACTATCTGAGCTGCCACATGTGCTCTTTCTTCCAAACCACGCGCAGTGCACAGGCACAAGTTGTGTGGGACATCAGCTGCGCGCGCCACACCTACGGGGTGCGACCAATCAGGCTCCTGCCAAAAGGCACCTGCACCGGCGGCTGCCGGTGGATGCCTGCAGACACGGCTCCGCAGCCCTCATCCATCGCTTCAACATCAACACATCATCGAAGAGTGGCCACACCCCAAGTTAGGTGACCTAACTGCAGGTGCCGTTGCGCTGACCACATTTGAAAGGAATCGGTCAACAAGAGGCCAACCAGGAGCCACACAGAAGCCATATCTTCGGGCAAGTTCGGCCTCGCAGGGTTCATGCAAAGATTCGCCATCAACGAGGCGCCCCAACCAGAAGGCACATCCAACGCAGGCACACTTGCGCAGGCCACATCTACTGGGAAGCAACCAGCAAGAGGGCCGACTGAGGCCCAGCCAGAAGCCACGTGTACTGGCAGGCCCACCTCTTCATGCCTCATCCGAAGGGTTTGCCATCAGCAAGGCGCCATGCAGAAGCCACCACTGATTGCAGGTGCAGTCAGCAATCCACACAAGGGCCCAGCCAGAAGCCACATCCAACAGCAGGCGCGCCCCGTCCACCGTGGAGAGACCACCCACGCGATTCATCCAGAGCAGCCCCATCAAGTGTGACGGAACTCCGTCAATCAGCTCCGGTTACACTTGTGTCAGCAGGCTGGGGCCCTATTTATGCCGGGACCCAGGATGCGGTCAGCTACAGTCTCCTGCTGACCCCCGAGTCGGGCACCCGTTGACCCCTATCTTCTCAAATCCGAACCCCACCAACTGCACTCTTCCCCAGGGGTCGTGGAGCCCGGGGACGGGGACAGGGCATCAGCTAGACCCCAAAGCGGAGGAGAGGCAGCAAGCGGGAAAGCATGGCGTCGATGGGCCAATTGAGTGGCCTTATCATGGCCGTGCTGGCAACTTCCCTGTTGGGGACGGCGCAGTGCCAATGCCCGGTGAGGCTTGCCTGTCAGAGCGCCGACCGGCCGCCTGCACCGCGTTTGGCATCCGATTTGGGGCTCGCGCGGTCGGAATGCGTGGAGCTCATCGCCAGACGACGGCGGTTGGCTCCGTGAGATGAGTCTCCGTGTTCGTGTGGGTTGACGGCTTTCCGCACGGGCTGGGGTCCCCGGAGGCCGCCGGCCAAGCCGGCGCTCGTGAAACACGCCGATCGGCCCCCCCGCAACGCATCCCGCATCCGTGGGGATCGTGCGATCGGACCGTGACGCGTTCATCGCCAAATGGCGACCGGCGGCGCCTGGGGTGCGTCACCGCCTTTTGTTGGTGTGGACGGCTTCCCTTCAGCCCGCACGGGTATGTCCATTGAGGCCGCCGGCCAAGCCGACGCGGTCCAACGATCTCAACTCGATGGAGCCACGGCCCAAGTCGCCTTTCGCGTTGCTCCAGTGTATACATTCATTCGCTAGGCTCCCGTGGAGTGCAATCGCCATGGGCCATCGGCCCACATGGATCCTACCACGGCGCTCGCTCCCGCAGTTGCCCCGGGCTGTGACGGCGATCGGCCTCGCTTCGGCACGGTTTTGGGGCGCCTGCGCTGCACAACGACCGCGCCCGCGGTTTGTGTGCTCTGCCCTGAATGCATGCCTTACCCACGTCCCTGTACCCTTTCGTTGTTCTCATGATCTTGCTGGGCAGGACGTCACTTGGCATCTCGGCTTGGGGTCCAGAAGCTTGTGTCAAGGCGCGTCGTTCGCATGTGTTGTCTCTGGAAACGGAGTGGTGTTGGCCTCATGGCCCTGTGTCCATGCATATGCTCGCCCAAATCTGCCCTGGGCTCCCACGGCCACGTCACTTTGGTATCTCGAGACGCTCGGCTGGGCGTTAAAATGTGCCCATCTCGAGGCGCGTCGATCGCATGTATTGTTTCTGAAGACGGAACGGCGTTGGCTCCGGTCGAGAACCGGCGCCCAAGCTTGGGTTGGCAGCAGGGGGAGCTCTTCTTTCGGCCATGGCCGCGTTGGCAACACGGTGGAGGACATGCGGCGCCGCCTGCTCGCGAACAGGGTCTGTGCACCTCGGCCCAACGCTCGGGCGGCCGGTGCCCCACAGCCCCCACAGCCCCCCTGCGTGGCTTTGATTTCAAGATCGCCCTCTTACTCCTTCTGTCTGTCCTGGCAGTTCTCGGGCGTGGTGGCCGACCAGTGGACCACCAACAGTGGCCTGCCGGTGTATAATAACGACGACTCGCTGACCGTGAACCTCCGGGGGCCTGTGCTGCTCGAGGACTACCACCTCCAAGAGAAGCTGGCGCATCTCAACAGGGAGCGCATCCCGGAGCGCTTGGTGCACGCAGTGGGCGCCTCCGCCAAGGGATACTTTGAGGTGAGCCACCGTCAGTCCACACCGGGTTCATGGGTTTGCGCGGCGCGCTCGAGCGCTTGTTTTGTCCGTGACTTCGCTCTAGCTGCAGGGGCAACAGGTACCGGCGTATATTTCTATGACTTCATTGGCAATTATCGCTCATTCCACCTGACAGGTTTGCTGACGGAACATGTTCAGTTGGATCTAACGTTATCAGCAGCCATGGCGAACTCCTGGCGGGCGGAATGTGCTGCTCAAGGACAGCGTTTTGGAGCAGTGCAAAGTGGCTGAAAATCTCGTGCTAATGCCCTAATCACTGTTTTCTTCTGGCCGAAGATTTTATGCAACTTTGGAATGTGTTTAAGAGCCGCTCTTGCGAGCCATGCTCCTGTCAAGGTGGCTGCTAAGTGTGTGTTTTGGTCCCGACAGGTTACTAAGGACGTCAGCAATTTTACGTTTGCGGATTTCTTGAGCGAGCCGGGCAAGAAGACCGACGTCATTGTCCGATTCTCAACGGCCGTTCCGTCCAGGGGAGGGGCGGAGACGGTGCGAGACCCCCGCGGCTTCGCAGTGAAGTTCTACACCAACGAGGGAAACTACGACCTGGTCGGCAACAACATGCCGGTGTTCTTCATCCGAGACGGAATGAAATTCGCGGACATGGTCCACGCGTTCAAGCCCAACCCCGTGACGAACTTGATCGACGTAAGCACGCCAAGGAGCATGCACACTAGCGCCACGTTGACATCCCGCGCTGGCTCCTGCAATTTTCAATGATTGGGCAAAGCCGTCGCCAGGCACGTCAGTGAACCACGATTCACGTTCACAGACACTGTAGCTCCACCTGCTTACTTCAACTTGCTTGTGATCCTTCCACTTGATGACGCGCATTGGGTCATCAGTTGTGGTTCAGATATCGAGAACGCCACCCAGCTACGCACTGAGAATGCAACTGTTGTGCAGAACTGGCGCTTCGTTGACTTCTTCTCTCACCATCCCGAGAGCCTGCACATGGTGAGCTCTCATAACATGCTTGAAAGATCTTCCACCTTCTGTTTTGCATTCCATGCTTCCACCTTCTGTCCAAGTGCTGCAGCCCCCATTTATATTGATGTTCACCATTTGTGACATATTTTTAATGCTCTTCTGAAACAGGAAAATGATGGACTGAAGTTCAGCCTTTGAGCGAAATCGGGGGCAATTACTCCAAACTCCTTTCTTAAGTGTTGCGAAATTGCAACGTGCAAATCGCTGACTTTCGTTGCGTTCCTCCCCCAGTTCACGCACGTTCTCGACGACATCGGCATCCCCAAGGACTACCGCCACATGAACGGATTCGGAGTGCACACCTTCAAGTGGATCAACAGTGAGGGGAAGGAGCGTCTCGTAAAGTACCACTGGAAGTCCAGCCAGGGTGAGTGCGGCTGCAGTTAAGTCCTCACGTGCGGAAAAATGGCATTTTCCAATTTTTTATTTTTGTGTGCATTAGTAAATCTAAGCGACTGAGTTCCTGTAGTAGCGGAACGGCCCGATTTAGAAATGTATAAAATGGGGCTACCACCACCGCATTTTGGCCCCACTTTCGTCAATTGTCCAGGACAAGGAGCTCAGCTCTCCCATCACGTCCGTTCCGTGGAGGTACGTGCCATGACCATGACAGTATTTTGCACATGACGTCATGCACGGTGGAGATATCATTCACTTCATGTGTGCACCGCAGTATAGACATTTATGTCGTGTTCCACAGGCACATGACGTCATGCATGTTGGAGATATTATTCACTTCATGTGTGCACTACAATGTAGATATTTTTAAGGCATTTTCCACAGGCACATGTGAACGCAATCTGTGCGCTTTCAGGTGTGGAGTCCCTGCTTGACGAAGAGGCCCAGGCCATGGGTGGAAAGGACAGCCTGCACGCGACGCGCGACTTGATTTCGAGCATTGCGAAGGGCGACTTCCCAGAGTGGGTGCTGCACGTTCAGCTCATGGACCCCTCCAGCATCGCATCCCTGGACTTTGACCCCCTGGACGCCACCAAGACGTGGCCCGAAGACCAGTTCCCCCTGCTGGAGGTGGGCCGCATGGTGCTGAACAAGAACATCAACAACTTCTTCAACGAGAACGAGCAGCTTGCCTTCAGCCCCGCGCTGGTGGTGCCCGGCATCACCTACTCAGACGACAAGCTGCTGCAGTCGCGCATCTTTGCATACACCGACACCCAGCGGTACCGCGTGGGGCCCAACTACCTGAGCCTGCCGGTGAACGCGCCCAAGAGCGGCATCCTTAATAACCAGATGGTGGACGGCATCCTCAACTTCGTGAACAAACCGAACGAGGAAGTCAACTACTTCCCCTCGAAGTAGGTGTTCTGGACGGGCCGCTTTGGTTTGTGTCAATGAGCTCCACGCCACACCCGCCACACCTGCCACTAACTGTGCATAGAGTCTCGTGGCTGTGTCGCTCCTAATACAAGGCGCATCAGCGGCATTCTCAGGACTGTCAACACTGTCCTTGGTTTTTGTCCAGCTTCCAGTTGACCCAGCTGTCCGTTTCTGATTTCGGATTCTTCAACTGTTTTGCTTCTTCAAAAGATCAATGCCGGCAAGTTTGCTGGCCCATGGCATGGAGTGTGCTCTTATGTTGTTGTGCGAAATGGATGTTGAACAATTGCCGCTGTGCGCAAATAGGATCAGTGGCGCCCTGCTCGCGGAAAGGTACCCCATCTCGGGTGAGAGCGTATGCGGCAAGCGGATGCAGCAGGTCATTAGGAAGGAGAGCAACTTCGCACAGCCAGGGGAGCTTTACCGCAGCTGGGACGCAGATCGACAGGAGAGGTTAGCTGAGAGGATTTCCAAAGAAATGCTGCTCCAGCCGGGAGTCACCGAAGTCCTGCAAAAGTGAGCACCACGAGGGATAAAATATGAATATGAACATGAATATTTGCCTTTCTTGAAATGTCGAGTGCGTCAGTAGTACCGGGGAAGGCAATCTGCCAGGTAATATGTCAGTCGCATGTTGGCTAATGGTGAGTGCGTCAGTAGTACCGGGGAAGGCAATCTGCCCGGTAATATGTCAGTCGCATGTTGGGCAATGGCGATCAACATTTCTGAACAGATTGTTGTAAACACAACCACCTTACGTTGCATGTTATGAAGTGTAGAGTGTTTAGCTGCCTTGCTCTTTAGAAAGGAAGGACACCCAACTACAAGGATTGAAAACATTGCTCAAAAATTGCTAAAATTGCTAAAATTGCTATATATGATAATATAATACAAATATAATACGAAAATTGCTCTCCTGTTTATTTCTGCTAATGCGCGCTTCCATGCGTTGCAGGATCTGGGTGCATTATTGGGGCGAGGTGGATGTGGGCCTCGGAAACAAACTCATGAAGAAGATGGATGACGCTGGGGTGCCGCTGTGAAGCCTTCGAGGGGTGATACTTCTCTTTGTGCAATAGATAGAGGCACGTCACACTGTATATAGAGGTTATCGACATGATGGGTAGCCACCTGACGGTCGATGGCTAGTCAGGACGAAATTTTGACATCTGAATTTAGGACATAGCTCAAGTAATGGAGGTGATGACGGGCGACTGGGCTGGACGTCTTTTTGCGCCAAATTCCTTTGATGATATGACAAACGACTGAATAGGCTGCATTTTGTTGCGCCATAGTCCTTTGGTATGACAAACGACTGAATAGGCTGCATTTTGTTGCGCCAAAGTCCTTTGATGATGGGCGACCGGGTGGGCTGCATTTGTTGCGCCAAAGCCCTCTGTTCATTGAACAAGTTTGAAACATTACTGTAAATTGAATTTCACCTCCACAAGCAGAATTGGACTGTGGTACTTTGCAGAGGGCGATACTACGGTGTGGAGCCGGGGTCACGTACGATACAGCAATGTATGGACGACCCGCCCCACTGCGCACTGCACGAACACGAGACTGGCGTTCAGACCGCCAGGTTCGAAAACACCTTGCCACCCTCCAGACCATGGGCACGCGCGTGGCAAGTGACAATCAGGCAAACAGTACCGCAACCTGTCAGAACCCATGTGCTGCCCAGGGCAGGGATCTCGGGCACGTGGCTCCTGCTGTGCGCCAGGATTTGCCCCGTTGCGGCACTGGCATTCGCTGGCGTCTGCCGTTTGCAACACCAGCCGAAATCCTTCGAGCAACGCAGGCGGCGATGGGCATAGCATCCTATCAATATTTGGCCACGGAGCCCGGATTCGCGTGCCACCCAGTGAGCGGCATTCGCATTGGCAAAACAAAATTGACGGTGGAGAAAAGAACGAGACGTCCGACTCGTCCGGTATGGACATTGAAGCGTGCAAGAGCTGTTTTGCCCGGCTGTGATGTGCATACCCTGATGGATTGTTCCGTTTCCGCCAAATCGAGCTGGAAGCAAAACACGGCGGCACAGTGTCTGTTGACTGAGCCAGGAACCAACTTGCAGGGAGCTCGTGGCCGAGACCACGCGAGGCCTGCACGGAAGGAGAGATAGCAGGAAGCAAGGAGGCAGTGCAGGCACAGCCTGCGGGAAAGGAATGGACAACGATACATGGTCAGCCAAGGCCAAACTCGTAATTCAGCACCCCACAGGCGAATTTTATTAGTTAAGCTACATTCACGGTATGAGCACACAAGCGTGCACTGGAGTCCAGTCCGACTGTAGTCCGACACTATTGCTTAATTTTGCACATGGATCAGATCTGATCCATGACAGTTGCACCATGTTCATCATGGTTTGAATTCTTCTCTGCCACAGAGACGATGACAGCGTTTCGATATGCCGGAAAGGGATGAAAAGCACCAATGGGAGCAGCGAGCCCTGAGCATGCGATTTGGACCCAAGATTTAGTTTCAGTCAGTCACTATATGCAGAATACATGGTGGGGGACAATGGGGGGAGATTAAGGCAAGGGGAATGGCCACCAGATGGGTGTCTTCGGAGCTGGATAAGCCTATCTGCCAGCATCAGGTGCTCACATTGACCCATTTTTCCACCACTCAGAGCATCATTGATGCTCAACAGGAGTACCAACAAGATTTGCAGATGTCCAACCTATAGTTTTTGGTGATGAGGAACGTTGTTGTCCCGAAACCAATGCTTGCCATACGGTTGGTTGCTCTTGAGTAGACATCCTCTGGCATCCTGGGGCTATCCCCACAGATTTTAGAGCAAAAATATGCAAGGCTGTTGAGCCTCGACTGTTGTGACATGCTGGAGTCCCTCCCAACTGAAGTGGGCCAACTCCCAACTGAAGTGGGCCAACTGGAGCAACTGAGAGTGTTGTCCATGAGCGAGTGCAGTAGCCTTTGCGGCGTCCCACAATCTATGTAGCAACTTTCAAGGCTGACCGATATGCTTTGGAGAACTGACTTCGACGGGGATCGAACCGGCGACTTTCCCCCTTTCGGGAGATTGTCTCGTGAGTGAGCACCACCCCACACCACAAAGCCCTTGGGCGATCAACAATGGGTGTGCTATTGTTTTATACTTCCTTCGTCCGGAATTAAATGAAACAATTTGTTGACTGACCGCATTTTTATCATGTGCTTTTCATTTTTCCTTCAAAATTGTACCAGCGTATCTACTATGTGTTTAGTTAATGCTATCAAAAATTTATCGACAGAAAATAAGATTCAGACATATGGTAGTACTTTAAAGCCAAACGACTCAGCGCCAGAATTTGAACATTCGCAGTCAGTCACCCACCCCACCAAACCTAGCGCCCCTGAACCCAGGAAGGCCCGATGCCCTTTCCAGTGGTCTTCACAATAACAGAAAGGGGGAGTTGCCTCGATCTTTGGGCTAGAGCCTGAGCACCAACACCCTTCGCAACGCACGGTCGACAGAATTGGCACCTATGTTTGCGTACCACCATCGACGGATGCTCGAAATCCCCCCCATCTCCACAACAGCACACTGACATGCCTGGGATCCCCAACTGCCCAGAGGTCTCCTGGTGGCTAAAGACTAGCCGCTGGATATTTGCACGCAACATAAGTTCTGGGTTCAGCACAGATCTCCGATTAGGTGCCTTCTTGATGCAAGCAACCCCTCTTTCCAAACAGGCTTCAACCCCGCCAAACATGAAAATTGAGGGTTTCGATGCTCTATCGGAGACCCCACGTATCTCTATGGTGGCGTTCTTGCATCTTGCAATGGCACGGGCGAAGCTCAGTTGCAGCGGCACCCTTGGGGGCAGTGTGAATTGCGCACAAAGTGTTTCTCGCGGCACGTGCCCACCGCAGTCAGTTTCAACGATCTTTTGGCTGCCACGCAGCGAGGGCACGATCACATTCTCCCAAACCTTCCGTGGTGGTCTTAGCACCCATGGCGCTCTCGCCCATGGTGGGGATCCTTTCTGCGAACGCCGCGATTGTGAGATTCGCAGATTTCTGGGTCTCCGATCCGGAGCTGCTGCCCCCATAAGGCCATCAAAACCACGGTGGCGATCAAGGATCGAGTGGTACAGAACCCGGTTTTGTGATCTTCCCCCTCTGGCAGGAACGGTGTCGACCTGCCACCAAGACGGCAGTGACAAATATCCACTCTGGGATGCGCACCGTCAGCCGCAAGGCGATCTGGTCAAGGACCTGTTTTGGGGGCTGTTCGGCCAGACCTTGAGAAACCTGGACTTTTTGACTTGAATCACAAGGGTTCAAAGTACTGTCACGTGGCCGATACTTATCCATTGTCGACAAAAATTTGGCAGCATATAGCAGATGTGTAGATAGTATCTTGGTTCAATTTTAAAGGAAAACTAGCGAGTTCGTGATATAAATATGGCCTCTTAAACAAACCGTTTCATTTATTTCCGGACGGAGGAAGTATCATTTTGCAACACGGAGTTGATCGAAGCTATTTACAAAACTGAAAATTCTAGACTTGAGCTGATGCCTTGGTTTGAAATGTCAGTGCGTACGCGCGGTGTAGCCTACACCCATCCTTTGGAGAGCTGACATTCTTGAGCACATTGAACTTGGGTGGTTGCTAGTAGTTGGAATACCTGCCAACTGTGGTTGGCCAATTGGCATGACTGGTTGCTAGTAGTTGGAATACCTGCCAACTGTGGTTGGCCAATTGGCATGACTGGTTGCTAGTAGTTGGAATACCTGCCAACTGTGGTTGGCCAATTGGCATGACTGGAAGTATTGGGTTTCCCTGGCTGTGGTAATCTACCAAAAATCCCTGCCATAATCGGTCAACTTTGCAAGTTCGCAGAGCTGGACATCCAGGGCTACTCATAGTTATCATGCCTTCTTGCCATCATCGGAGATGGGTGTCAAAGATTGCAAAGGCTGTGATTCTAGGACAACTCTATAATGAAGTTTCCACCATTTGCAATTTGCCTACATGTACTAGAAGTGCTGGGCTGGGCTCAGTTTCACATGCCTTTGAAGAGCAAATATGGGAGAATGGCGTCACAGTGCAGCACTTTGCAACATTTGAGTATGAGGGCAATATTTAAAAGACGCGTTGTAGCCTCAACTGGCTGGAATGACTACATAGATTCAGTAGGGATGGTGAGCTGTTTTGAGTTGTATTTTAGTCGCCACCATCGCACATTTGTGCTTAGACTAGGAATGATTCCTCGAGTTGTTGTTTATTTAATATTGCTTGTGCATCAGTGACATTCTTGCAATTTTTCAAGTGTATGCTATGTGCAACATTTCTCCAAATCAGATGGTATATTGATTGCAAGCCACAAGGGACCTAAGTCACGTCCATGGATTGCCCAACACAGATTGCAAAGTACCATTTATGGAAGTTGAAAATAATTGGAAGCAGCCAATTGGACGACAAACAAAAGGTAATGCAAATCAAGCATTGTATGAATGGGCATGGACATAAACATCCAGACACATAAACAAATGCAGGGAATACTTGTAGCTGCATTGGGCCAGCTAAGAAAGTCTTTATTTTGAATATATCTTGATCTGTGGCACATGTGCTTGTGCAGCTGTAGTGGTTTTGTCTTTATTCTTTTTATCACAGGCCAGTGGGCATTGCTGCATGTGATGCTCGGTACAGAATGGTATTTTAGAATTGATGCTTTGCTACAATGACATGCTTCGCATATTGTTTTCACCCTTGGGCGCACAACAACTATGGTGTGCTCTGGGTAGTGGGGAAGCACGCCTCTCCATTGTGCAATGATGAAAGGCTTAAAGGAAATGGATCCGTTCCATTTGGTAGAGACAAGAGTTGACTACTAAGACAAGGTGGGAGAAAATTCACTTGAGTGGTCATTTCCGATGTGGTGTTGTGCACGAGCGCTTCTTGAGGGAAGACCATATTTAAACATGCCACTGCGGTGTTCAGATGTATGAAGAAGGTCGATTCTACGCCGGTGGACGAACACAACAGCCATTTTCATTCATGGTTAGCAAATAAATGTGCGCACATTCGGTGGCAAGAATGCCACAGCAAATAAATGTTCGCACATTCGGTCGCAAGAATGCCATAGCAAATAAATGTGCGCACATGCGGTCGCAAGAATGCCATAGCAAATACCTGTGCGCACATGCGGTCGCAAGAATGCCACCTGGCATGATCCATCTGTCGCGATGAAAACTCAATTACATTGATTGTGAAATTTTCACAGCCCCTTCATAGGGGTCAAGCCCCGGCTTTGTCTGCTCAAGGCAAGTGATAAAGGAATCGTGCAATTCGCATAAGATACAGCAATTTAGCATCATAACGCATCCTACTCAGTCACCGACCGTTCTTCTCGTGTCCCTTGCTACCCGTCCCCGGTACATCTAGTGTTCTTGGTACGTCTTCCCTATTGTTTCTTGCCATGCCTTCCCTAGCACCAATAGTTAGATGCCAAGAGGAAGGAATATCCCTAAAAAGCTTCACAGCAGCACCCCCGCGTCCTCCATTTTCGTTTTGAGCTTGTTTCCGAGGCCGACATCCACCTCGCTCCAATAATGCATCCAGATCCTACAGCGAACGGGAACACAAGAGCATCAGAAGCATGAACAGGAGAGCTGTTGCTGGTTGTCGTTTCCCGAATTGAGGTCAAATTCGCTTGCAGTTTTGCAGGACAGAGAAACGGGAAATTCTGCATTTCGAATGTAGGCAACACCGGCAAACGCATTATAAATAGAAAGGCTGAGCGCTGTTGTGCAACGCATAGCTGATGCATCACATGCCGCATTGCTGCATTGAAATGTCGGTTACATCGGTGGTGCCACAGGAGGCAACCTCCATGTCCTGCACGGTGCTCACTTTTGGAGGACCTCGGTGACCCCCGGCTGGAGTAGCATTTCCTTGGAAATCCTCTCAGCGAACCTCTCCTGTCGATCTGCGTCCCAGCTGCGGTAGAGTTCGCCAGCCTGCCCGAAGTTGCTCTCCTTCTTGATGACCTGCTGTGTTCGCTTGCCACAGATGCTCTCGCCCGAGATGGGGTACCTCTCTGCGAGCTGGGCGCCGCTGATCCTATTCGTACAGACAACGGCAACTGGTCAGCACGTTGCACCAGGACTAGGAAAAAAAGTGCCAAATAACACGTGTTCGAATGTGTACAAAGTCTACGGGTTTGTGTTATTTGCGTGTTCTTAGCATGCAGAACACTGATGAAATGCACATATACGTGTTCGCAAAAAGTGTTATTTTTTCAGTGTTGAGCGCAACACTTCCTGTGGGGAGGACCACAAGTCTTGCCGGCATCGATTTTTCGAGGATTGGAAAGAGACTTCAAGGAAATAAATTGGAAATAGCAGGTAAAATAATCAACCGGAAACTAGGAAATTTTGCAATTATCAGAAAGCCGTCACCAGACGATTGGCACATCATTGGCGCTCGCACTGCCATGATCACTGAAACAGCCACGATGAGGAACGACACACTCTAAGCGGTAAGAGGAGTTAGAGCGAGGAACGCCGACGCAAGCCAAAACGGCCCATCCAGAACACCTACTTCGAGGGGAAGTAGTTGACCTCCTCGTTCGGTTTGTTCACGAAGTTGAGGACGCCGTCCACCATCTGGTTGTTAAGGACGCCGCTCTTGGGCGCGTTCACCGGCAGGCTCAGGTAGTTGGGACCAACGCGGTACCGCTGGGTGTCGGTGTACGCGAAGATGCGCCCCTGCAGCAGCTTGTCCTCCGAGTACGTGATGCCGGGCACCACCAGCGCGGGGCTGAAGGCCACCTGCTCGTTCTCGTTGAAGAAGTTGTTGATGTTCTTGTCCAGCACCATGCGGCCGACCTCCACAAGGGGGAACCGGTCTTCGGGCCACGTCTTGGTGACGTCCAGGGGATCAAAGTCCAGGGAGGCGGCGGTGGAGGGGTCCATGAGCTGGACGTGGAGCACCCACTCGGGGAAGTCGCCATTCGCGATGCTGGTGAGCAGGTCGCGCGTCATGTGCTTCTGGTCCTTTCCGCCGATGGCCTGCGCCTCTTCGTCGAGCAGGGACTCCACACCTGTTAGCGCACAAACCATAAGCACACGCAGTGGTAACTAGCGGCTTAAGCATCACATGGCTACGATCAACGCGACCTTCAAACGGAACAAGGCTGTGAGGAACTGCAATTTGCGGCACTTGAAAGAAAGTCCTGAGACGGCGCTCACCCTGACTGGACTTCCAGTGGTACTTCACGAGGCGCTCCTTCCCCTCGCTGTTGATCCACTTGAAGGTGTGCACTCCGAATCCGTTCATGTGGCGGTAGTCCTTGGGGATGCCGATGTCGTCGAACACGTGCGTGAACTGGGAGAGGAACGCAACGAAAATCAGCGACTTCAATGAGTTTGTCACTGTCCCCAGATATGCGGCGGCCATTCTACAGTTGTGCCACAATTGTTGAATGCACAAAAAAGGATGTCGACCTCAATTCAAATGAAATACGCGTAAAATCTTTAATGCACGTGAGGATCGCTCACCATGTGGACGCTCTCGGGAAGGTGGGAGAAGAAGTCCACCATACGCCAGTTCTGCAACACAGGCGCTCTCATGGTCAGTCGGCAGGTTACGGACTCCAACTCTGGGCCACAATTGTCCATTTTACTTAGAGAAGAGATGCCCCCACGCCCACTATGCTACAGGAAGACGGAATAACTTCTTCGACCATCAGCCGGTATTCGTCTGTGGGACTAGACGACGCCTGCTGGGCCACAATTGTCCATTTTACTGGTGCATGTAGAGAAGAGATGCCCCCACGCCCACTATGCTACAGGAAGACGGAATAACTTCTTCGACCATCAGCCGGTATTCGTCTGTGGGACTAGACGACGCTTGCTGGGCCACAATTGTCCATTTTACTGGTGCATGTAGAGAAGAGATGCCCCCACGCCCACTATGCTACAGGAAGACGGAATAACTTCTTCGACCATCAGCCGGTATTCGTCTGTGGGACTAGACGACGCCTGCTGGGTCATTCAAGCCAGGACTCAAAACCGAATATCGGTCTGATTCGTCTGTGGGACTGGACGACGCTTGCTGGGTCATTCAAGCCAGGACTCAACACCGAATATCGGTCTGGCATTGAAGTTCATGCTCGTGCGCTTACGTTGGGCAAGTTCGTCACGGGGTTGGGCTTGAACGCGTGGACCATGTCGGCGAACTTCATGGCATCCCGGATGAAGAACACCGGCATGTTGTTGCCGACCAGGTCGTAGTTTCCCTCGTTGGTGTAGAACTTCACCGCGAAGCCGCGGGGGTCTCGCACCGTCTCCGCCCCTCCCCTGGATGGAACGCCGGTGGAGAATCGGACAATGACGTCGGTCTTCTTGCCCGGCTCGCTCAGGAAATCCGCGAAGGTGAAGTTGCTGACGTCCTTAGTAACCTGCCGGGACCAAAACACACGCTCAGCGACGTTCTTGGGCCAAGGACAACTTGAATACACGGCTCACGCCGCCAAAACGCGATTGCAAAACCACAGCGTGTTTGAGCGGCGACAGCAGCATTATCTGCCTGCCGTCATTTCTCTCAGATTTCGAGATTCTCTAATTTCGACATCTAATAATATAATTTCGAGATTCGGCCTAGCAAAATGTGTAGCTAAACGTTGGGCGGAACCTGCCCGGGGGAAGTGGGCGAATTTCTTGCAGGTGAACGCGACCATCGCACATGCCATGCATGTCACCACGCAACGCGCAAAGGGACATGCTCCCGCAGCGTGTGCCCTTGGCAACCAACCTCGGGGCGCTGTACCGCGGACCACGATCCCTACACTCAACCAGGGCGAAGTCCCAGCTGAAAGCGCATGCGTGCAACTGTTGTGAACTGCAACGAATGTGCCGCGGCCTGGACGATCGCCTTCCTTCGGCGACGGTGGCTCACCTCGAAGAATCCCTTGGCGGTGGTGCCCGTCGCGTGCACCAAGCGCTCTGGGATGCGCTCCCTGTTGAGATGCGCCAGCTTCTCCAGCAGGTGGTAGTCCTCCAAGAGCACCGGGCCGCGGAGGCCCACCGTCAGCGAGTCGTCGTTGTTGTACACCGGCTGGCCACTGTTGGTGGTCCACTGGTCGGCCACCACCCCCGAGAACTGGCAGGACAGACAGAAGGGCTCAGAGGGCGATCTTGCGATCAAAGCTACGGAGTGGGGGCGTGTTGGGGCAAAGGAGCACCGGTCGCCCGAGCGTGGGGCCAAGGTGTACAGACCACATCTGTGTGCAGATGCCGCCGTTTTGCCATCCACCGTGTTGCCAACTCAGGCTGGCCGGGTTGGCTACCAAGGATGCCAGCGTTTTTCAGCCCACACGCCTCTGTCCTTGGATGAAAACGCAGGCAATCGACGCGCCCTGACACAAGCTTTCACCGCCCAGCCGAGAGTCTCTAGAGGCCGAGTGACGTGACCGCCGGAACCCAACTGGAGAATGTGCAGCCAGCGGGATCCAGGGAAGTGGGAAAGGCGAAGGCAGGCATTGCGGACCAAGGGTATTGCGTTCCGGAGCTGGGGGCACCCCAAGCCAAAGTTGATGCAGGGTCGATCACCGTAGCAGGTCAGGGGAGCGGCGGGATCCTAACGTCGTGGTGCAGGGCCGACCGCCCTAGCAGTCCAGGGGAACGGCGGGAGCTGAGGGTCGTGCTGAGCTCGATTGTCGCGGCATGATCCATGTCGGAACAGGGCCGATCGCGGTCACGCTCCGTGATGGGGACAGGAACTGTGCGCAACAATTCGCCAAACGTGACTGGCGCCATGGACAATGTTTTCCATCGAGCTGAGATCGCGTGAGTGCGTCCGTTTCGCCAGGCAGCGCGTGCAGAAGAGAACTCTCCGTTCCTCGCGAACACAGCCCAGGAGCCGCCGATTGCCATCTGGCGATGAGCGCGCTGCAGTCCAATCGCGCGAGCCCCGCGAGCGCAAGGCGAGTGGCCGGCGGCAAGTCGGCGCTCTGAGAAGCGAGCCTCACCGGGCATTGACACTGGGCCATCGCGAACAGGGAAGCCGCCAACAAGGCCATCATGAGGCCTCTCGATAGGCTCATCGACGCCATGCCGTCGCGCTTTGTGCCGCTTCTCCGCCTTTGCCTAGCTGAGGGCCCACCCGTTCCTTCGGCACGGCAGAAAGGTGGGACGGGACGCTGTGGTCGGTCACGTCCGGATGCGGGGAGGTCGAGTTCCCTATTGCGCAACTCGCTTCCGATGGGATCAGTATATTTTGCTGACCCCCCGCGCAAGGCGGCACATATAGGCACGGAGCCGGCCGCGGGGCACAAGTGTGCAACTGGTTGATGGGTTCAGTCACACATGTGTGTAGGGGGCGTCTGTGGACGTCAAAGGCGGCGCCGCCAGCCGTGTGTAACTGATGGGACTGCCATTGAACGCGTCGCGTGGGTGGGCGGCCCAGCATTGGTGGACTGGGCGCGTCTGCCGTTGGACGCGCCTTCTGGCTGACCCCTTGTCGATTACGAGCCATGAGGTGAAAACCAAAGGGGCCGCATACGAGGGCCGCGTGCCGCTGTATGTGGTTGTATCTGGCTGGCCCCTGATCGGTGGCGAGGCCCCTGATGCATCAGGGTCACCATATGGTGACCAGCCGTTAGAGGAGAGGCCGCTGGGCCCGCGCCTGCCGTTGTGAATGGCTTCTGGCTGGCCCCTGATTGGTGGGACACAGTCAAGGGGGGCCTGGGCAGCCTTGTATCAAACGCACTACTCTGTACCATCTGACCATGCGTCTGTTTATCTAGTCGGCGTATAATGGCCTTTGTTTGACTAGTACTGTTGGTGACTAGTATAGTGGACTTTGTCTCACACAAAGGCCAATATAATAGGTCGCATTGCCCCAGGCGCTGGGCTTGGGAGTTGTGTAGGCCTGTCCCACGCAGCGCATACACGTTCAACGCAACTGTGGGCGCCCATCGCCGTGAAGATTAAACTTCGTTGGCCCTGCGCGCTGCTCCCGCCCGCGCGAGATGGCATCCTACACATGCTTGCTCGCAATGGCACTGTTGGCAGTTGCGGTGGAGCTTGGCCTCAAAGTGCCGTGCCCAGCGCAGTTGCAACCAAGCGCCATCATGGCTTTCATGGCCGTCATGATGACTGGGCCAGCGGTTGGGGCTCATCGGCCTTGAAACACGGACAGATGGAGAGGGCAGATCTTGTGACACTGAAACAGTGCCCATCCAAAAATTTTTGGGGAATTAAAATAGTTTTTTGGAGTTTTTAAATTTCTGTTTAAATTAGGTGGTCTCGGGACACGGACATGGCAGAAGTGGACACAAACATGTCTCCAAGACCACCACTACTGTATGAGGTGGACTGCATCCATTCTAGGCGAACAAATTCTATGATAAGTTGTGTTCTAAGTCAGAAAATTTTGATCGAAATCTGCAGTCCATTGTTCTCTGATCTGTGCTGATCTTCTGAAGATCAACGAAAATCAAGCATTTTGGGATATCCAGTGTACTGTCTTTGAAGATGCTCAAAAATGCGCATTCGTGCAAGTGCCGACTCATCGGTGTGGCCCCAACAGTTTGCCTGGGCATTCTTACCAATTTCGGGGCGCGAGCCAGGCAACCCCAGCTTTACGTTCAATGTTTGTGGCGTGTGGGCAGCTTGCGAAAACGACACAAAACACTAGGGAAAAAAGGGCCAAATAACACTCTTGCGAACACACATAAAGCACATTTCATCAAAGTTCTACACTCTAAGAACACAAAAACAACACAAACCCATAAAATGTGTACACGTTTGAACACGTGTTATTTTGTCCTTTTTCTCCTAGTGAAAACTTTGGGCGCACTGGGGTGCGAGCGAAGAGTGCGCCGGACGCCAGGTGCCGACCAGGTGTTGTGCCTCCACTCCTGGATTTCATTAGAGCTGTTTACCGCTTGCCGAGGATGCTCTGGTGCATTTGCGGATGATCGTTGTTTTTCGCTTATCGCCTATCGCGCGCTGTGGATGCCAAGAAATATTCAAATTTCTTGTTTGGAATGCGCTTCGCTGGTCTGCTCTCGCTTTTATATTGGCCGCTAAGCGCTAGTAGTTAAAAATTCAACCCCCCCCCCCCACCCCACTGACCACCTGGCAACACCACCGGCAAAATATGATACTGTTGGTTCTTGAACCCTTCCGCATCGGAGAATTTTACTGTTACGGTATTTGCTCCACATGTTTTCTTTATCAGAGCGTTACTTTCATTTCTTTTACGTTGCTCCACAAAAATTTCACCGAAAAAGCGTTACTTATTTTATTGTTTTCTCCGCAAAAAGGGGCTAAGCGTTACGTTACCATGCGGATGGGTTTAAAGCCCAACAGTATCTTGTTGGATTGTGCCAATCAGTGCTCCGCTCACTTTTTCTGCCGCACACACCACGCGCACAAAAAAAGCGGCACCTCTTCCCAATCGAGACTCGGGCGCAACGCTCCCCGTGGCCACAGGGCTCGGGCCAAGCGGGCGCGTCCCCACAGGAGGCCGACCGGCGCGCGTCGCCCCTTCCAACCGGCGCCCCTTTGCATGGATTACTACGCCCTGCTGGGCGTGCCCACCACCGCCACCACGAGGGAGATCAAACAGGCCTACAGGAAGAAGGCGCTGCAGTGCCATCCGGACTTGTAAGCGCCCGCCCCCCTCCGCGTTTCGTCGGGACCGGCGCTTCCGCCTGCGGGATGCGATTTTAGGAGCAGGCGCAGCGGGAGTCAATAGGCCAGCGTCAGAGGTCACCGCCGCTGTGGTCCTCGTGAGATAATGTGGCACAGGGGGAGGATCGGGGCACCAGGTCCATGTGATGTCTGAAGTAGAAGTGCGCACTGGATCGATGGATTGGCGACCCGGGCGGTGCTGGAGGGGTGCTGGGTTCGGTTAGTCATATGATGGGAAGGCAATCTGTGCGTGAAGAGCCTCTTATCTCCCTTCGATTTTGGAAGGGCAATGTTGCTTGACACGCTGTTGAGTGAATTTTGCATCAAAACGGAAGAACTCGCTGCCATTCCAACGATACTACCATTGCCTGCCTTGATCTGTGAGCCGTCCAGAATGCCGTCTCCATCGTCTGGTGTTGCCCAGTGACTGATCCAAGTAGTCCAAGAGCGAGCAGAGGATATAATATTATTCAAAAGGTTAAATGATAGCAAAGTAGTAAATTTCAAAAGGAAAAGATCATTTTGTGCAAATTGCACCGCCTGTTGGTTAAGAATACGGGGATCTTTTTGATCTCGTTCTTCAGAAAGTTCTGTGTGCGTTCGGAGCATCACACGACAAAGCAAATGTCAACCCATGCAATGAACCTCCTCCTTCAAAGGTGGTATCTTGAGGCTCTCTTCCATGGCTTGCTCCTCTGTGGGTTCTGCTGGAAGCTTGAGTCTGCACTTTGGCGTTGTTAAAATTTTGCTATGTTGTAAAATTGGTCCCAGGCGATGGCTGTGCCACGTTACGGCTCTCCCATCCAGAACTTCTATTTTGCCATTTCCTGTTTACATCCATTTGGACAACATGTACAAAAGATAATCAGTCACTGCCGTTGCACCTGAGTATTAATGAATCTACCCCGGAGCAGGAGTGACACAGAACACAAGGTGTGCCTCGCCCAGTAGGCAGTCACAATTGGGATACTAATGCACCACATGGTGTTGAAGTTAGCGTGCATATCACAAATCCAGCTGTGTTGTAAAGCAATGTTTCCAAAACACCTGCACAGTCAGTCTTGGCATCAGTATCAGGAAACACAGCACCGGTGGTGCAGTTTTAGAAAGTGTTCCTGGTAGGGCACGTTCTCGAAGCGCCACTGGCACCCGAGACGAGACAGCAGAGCCAGTCAAGATTGTAGCTTTCAGGCAACAGCACTATGCGTTCATAGACGTTGTATTCGCAGATGATTCAACAATTTGTTTTGCCAGCCTTATTGCTGGGCAGAGGCGAACTGAAGAAACACTGTGCATGGGAATTATCCCACCATTGCTGTGTCAGTGAAGGGATGGGGCAGGCAATTTTCTGGCAGCTGCTAATCAATTAGCGTCGCTTGTGCTGAGTGGTAATTCGAATATGGTCTCTCAGCCATCATCAAACAGTGTTCTAAATTTTTGGCTGGCTGTGTGGCTGTCTTCAGGCATCCGCAAGCAGGGAAGGAACTGCAAGAACAGTTCGTTTTGGTGAAGGAGGCATATGAGGTGGGTCATGAGCGCGCGATACGCTGTTGTGTCCATGTCCCAGGCCATCAAGTATTGCAGGGTGGGAAGAAAGTCCTGGGCATATCCTGGATGCCCAGGGTCTTGTATCGTTGCCCATATCCTGGATATCGAAATTTGATATCGGCACTATATCCTGGTTGTACAGTTCCAGGATATTGCCATATCCTGGATGTGCTGTATAGGATATGGTGCACACTTCCAATATATGGCCATTTCCTGGACATGTATATGCAAGTTTCTCAGAGGAATGCGTGTGCTGCTCATGGGTGTGAATTCCAACCCCTTAGTGGTGAATGAGGACAATAGTATTGTGGCTGGGGATCATTTCCTATTCAGTGGACATTTGTTGTTCCATTCTGCCCTTGGAAAAATGATGTAGAGGACAAGTCAAATCCAAAGACAAGTCGAAATGGCCAGGTCCTAGCATTGTTCGTCATGAAGCATGCTGACATTTGTTACATCACACCATTCATGGAAATGATGATCATATTTGTATTGTTTAAACCATCATTTGGTATTGGGCATTCCAGATACTGTACAAGGAGTATTTATAGGAATACGAAATTGGAGCAAAGCTTTAGAGTGTCATGTACTTTTAGATTTGAACCCTGTTCAAAAAAGCACATTAAAGTAACTGTTTCTATTAATGTATTCAAGACATAAGTAAAAGCCACCACATGAATAATTTGATGCAACGATGGAACATACACTCTGGGGCCTTCAGCAGCACCTCGCTGCATTGTCTTAGTGCAATCAAATTTGGATTGATTCAGGTCCTGAGCCAGCCCAAGCGGAGAGAGGCGTACGATATTGTGAAAGGGGCAGGGGCCGAAGCTGCAGAGGGGCCACGAAGGCGGTGGGGGACCCGAAAAGAGGAGCCGTTCGACGAAGATTTCAGAGATTTTTGGGAGAAGTTCGGCCACAGGTGCGCAATCCCTTCAAGTGCATGCGTCCTGGACACTGCTGGAAAATGGGACTGAGAACCTGGTTTGGCATTGCACATGTCCATCCCAATTTGCCGTGGTTGTTCCGTGGAAAGTTCAGGTACACGATTTTGATCCCACGTCAACGCAATTCAAACACAGTTGGGAGGTTATGTGAAATGTGTGAAACTTTTGACACCAAATTAGCAAGGCGCTGGCCTCACGCCTGCCATCACTTCCTCTTCATGAGCAGGGGCCTTGTTTTGTCACATGTTTTGGCATCTGCAGCAGCAGGATGTACTCCAGCAATGTGCCCTCCCGCCATTTTTGGTGATGATTCCAGGCGCAGTTGCCAGCCGTTCGTTGTTTTGAGTGGGTTGCGCTGGATGCCTCGAGCCTTGGACCGGCTGGTTTGGCACACTCTGGTCGCTTGTGTGTGTCTCCCCCCTTCTTGCAGTACCCTGGGGCTCCTGCCAAAGCGCATTTCTCAGCATATTTGAATTCCTTATTGCTCTGCGATGAGCGGCACCTTCAAGTTGGCCCCAGATTGCATGGGATTGTAGCAGTAACAGGCATGTGCCTCTGTCTTGTGTCAGCGGAACTCAAAACTGGTCCATAGCCTGGAAAACCACCCTTTGGATGGGGCCAGTGACCAATTTCGTTACAGAATTCTGTTGGAGTAGTATGTGATTTTTCCAGAGTTCTGCAAGTGCACAGCCCCCGTGTTGCCTTTGTCTCTCTGGACTTGCTGTAAATGCTCCACACTGCACATTATCAAGTCAACACAAGAATCAACAACACAGACAGAGAAACTGTCGAGCCCGTCGATGTGAATACGAACAGACAAATTCATTGATACTGTTAGACATGCCTCACAGGAGCTACTGGCAACTACAGAATAGAAATGAAAGAGAACTGTCATGAATTACAGCAAGTGCCTGGCAGTTTTTCATTTGATGCAAGCCAGGAGTCTTGGGGATCAAAAGAACAACGTGGATTTCTCTGCCAGATTTGCTCAGGAAGAAGAGCAACGCCGGGCCTCAGAATACCAACAGAAGGCTGACAGGGCTGCGGCATGGGAAGCTGAAAAGAAGGAGGCTGCCAGCAACAGGGTGAGGAGCCATTAGTGTCACACCGTGATGTGGAGTGCTGTGCTGCATTTGTGGCCATTCTTGACCTACGGTTGGTTTCTTCCAAAGTATACACATGCTTCTACGTTGTATATGCAACCAGCTCCCTGCCATAAAATGTGGGTACAAGACTATGCTACCAAGTACTGAGTCACGCCCCTACATACGCAGCCAACAGTCATATTTATTTGCTGCAATGAGAGCTCCCTGTATGCTTGTGTTCCGGCTCGCCACCTTGTGAACAAGCTTTTTGTTCGCTGCCACGGACAGTGTCCCTGGCGCATGGGCTTGAGTGGATTGTTTCTCATTTCCTTCTATCAGGTAATTCTACTCTTCTACATCTTTTGTTTTTTTGCACCTTTAGCGGCTTTCTTTCCTCCTTTCGATCCACTGTTCTTTTGCTCCAAAGCAAAGAATACTCTATTGCATGGTCCTTAAGAATCTTACATATTACACTTGCATGCTCTTATTCAACTTCCATTCCGTCCGCCCCAGGAGCGATACTACTACAGGAGATCACGCGTGCGCGAGGCCCGCCACACTTACGTGGCCAGGGTGCTGTCCAGTTTCTGGCACTCCCACCCGGGCGTCACCTGGCAAGACGTCACAGTCACCTGCCTCACTGCTCTGGCGGCCGCAGGCATCGCATACACGTGGCAGCCGGTCTTTAGCAGGCAGATCGAAGTGGAGTGCAATCATCCAGCTCAAACGGATCAAATGGCTGAAAAGGATCGACAGGACCAAATGGATCAATGTGTGGGTCAGCAGCGGCGGGATCATCTTGCGGATCAAATTGATCAATGTGGGGGTCAAGACCAAGGGGATCAGTTTGTGGCTCAGACAGATGGATGTAGAGCCCAACAACAAAGGGATGATCTTGGGGGTCAAACGAATGGGGGGTTTGTCGGATCGGACGGGTAGGCCGGTGTCGCAGGGGGGACGTGGAGGGGAATGAGGGGTAGCAATTGTCGCCTTGGAGTACGGGAGGAAAGACTTGTTTTACAGATTGTTAGATGGACTTTTTTGTTCCTGATATTTTATTTTCTGGGGGGTTAATTTAAGGATCGCTTGCAATTTGTTTATCGCGAGGGTGTGTGTGTTCATTCAACCACAAAAGTCTGCCAGGCATCGGGCAAGGAGCTGCCTGTCAGCTTCCCAAAATTCTTCAATGGTAAGACACTGAGGAATGGGGAAGAAGAGAAGGGAAGAACGCGGAACACAGAGGCGCCCGCAGCCAATTCTGTTCCATTCGTTAACGCCTTTCCAGAGAAAATGGGCGCAAGCACAGAGAACCAATTTCTGTGCCAAAGATCAGCACTACGCTATGTAGAATAAGCACTGTGTGAATGCAAATAAATTCGCGTTCAAAAGCCCTGCAGTTCACAAGTGCCAGATATGCATTTCACATGTGTGACAGAAGTACTAGGCACCGCGCCTTGCAGCCAGTTTTGACCCAAAACAGGCCTAAAGTATTAGTGGAGGGTGCGAGGGGAGCAGGGTCACTGGTCGTGGGCGGATGGCATCTGGCAACTTGTGATTTGTGTGCCACGACAGCAGGAAGTTGCATCAGAGTCAATAAATGCACCAAAACCTTGCTCCCTCTGTCCTTTATAGGATGCCAGATGCCATGCACAGCAGTATACATTGTGAGGCAATGGCACAGTGGGTGAGCCATGTACATTGCCCGGCTCAGAGGCGATGGTGCACGGAGTCTTGGATCCATCGTGGATGCGCTTCGCGATGGTCGAATGTCAAGTTGACGTTCGTGGCTGCTAACTGTTGCATTGCAGTGCACTAGAGCACCAGGGGTTGTAAGTGTCGACCGCCAGCGGTACCTGGACTATGGCACTTGTGGAACTCAACTGCACTGTCAAGCTGGTAATGGCAATGGCAGACTGAAAACCACAGCATGAACACAAATTTGACACCAGACCGCTGGCATCGCCGCACCACCTTCCCAGACGTGAGGGGGCGCATTGAAGGAGGGCAAAACAAACGCACCGCAGTGCGAACAAACAGGCAAGACAGAGACCCCTTGGGCGGCGCAGGATATCATACCCCGTTAACTACAGCGTTCATGAGGAACTCCTCACGGAACCAAAGGAAGAGTTGCCAACTCTTTTGGCAAAATTCCTCTTGGTAAAATGTGCTGCAAGACTCAGTGCTTCCCACAGTACTTGTTTGTACCACCTTTTACTGAAACTGTGGACAATGGCCAGCCGCATCGCGCAAGACCGCACAACCTATCAGACCGACGGGCGTCACCCGAAACTCACCAGGGAAACCCCAACTGACCTCGCAAACACCCGGAATCCGAAAAATACGTGGGAAAAGAGAAACGAAAGAAAAAACACTGAAAAAAGGAAGAAAATAGAGAAAGACCCCCCCCTCCCCCCCCCCAAAAAAAAAGCACTCGGTCACAACTTCCTCCATTTGAACTGCCTTGGCCTCGGGCAGCTGGCGAAGCCGACCCCCCGCGAGAGGCGACAGCCATGGCGGACGCGGACGTCGCGCCGCCGCCTTGGGAGAACGGCGGGCCCCCGGGCGCGCCGGAAGATGCCCCCGGCGCCTCCCAGGCGCTGGTCGCCGCGGGCGAGGTGCGCACGCCGGCGCCCGCGCTGCCGGCGCCCGACCTGGGCGACCTGCGGCTGAAGCCCGCCACGCAGACCAAGGCGATCGGGATCATCCAGCCGCCTCCGGACATACGGGCGATCGTGGACAAGACGGCAGAGTTCGTCGCGAGGAACGGTGAGGGACTGGGCGACTTTGGATTCCCGGGAATGGGGGGGAAGGTGGGATTTGTTGGAAAGGAAAATGGTCATACAAGGGCCATGCAAAGGCGGGGCCATTTCTGGGCAGGCGCATGTGAGACTCTTTCCCATGTTGGGAAAGATGATGGAGAGTCTGCGGTGCGAGGAGGGGGGCACGCGACACAAGCTGAAAAGGGGGAGAATCCGATTTGTTGGAAAGGGGAAGGGAGACGGGATCATACAAAGGGCATTCCCTCCTAAGCGAGCGCATGCGTAACTGCTTCCGTGCTGCGGAAGGTGGTGTGGAGTCCGCGGTACAAGAAGAGGAGCACACAGGCTGGGAGGGGTGGGAGGGAATGGGCAAGGGTGCCCACGGCACAAGGCAAACTGGGGCTTGGGGAATAAGATTGCTGAAAAGAGAAAGGGCAACAGCTCACGCCATGGGCACTCCGTGCTAAGCAAGCGTATGCGAGACTCCTTCCCACGCTGCGAAAGATGATATGGAGTGTGCAGTGCAAGAAGAGGAGCACACAGGCCAGGGGGTTGGGAGGGAATGGGGAGTGTGCGATGAGCGCTGGTTGTGGTGGAGTGGTGGGAGGTTGATGGGCGTGGGTGGGGCGTTGAGTGTCACAGGGACACGAAAACTGGAAGAAAGCCATTGCGGAAAGCATATGTATTTGTATGTAGGGAAGGGGAAGATCTGGAAAAGCGTGTGTTCCCTTCCTCCGGCAAAGTGCTTGAGTGTCTCGCTTCACTCCGGGATATTGCAAAGAATCGAGCGTCTGTTAGGGTGCGGTGGCTTTGAGAGATCTCGATGGCACTCACAAAATTTTGCAACAAATTGCGGAGTGACTGCAGTACACCCTTTGGCACTGTGGTTCAGGGTTCAAGATAAGTGTTGTAGCCGTTGACCATGTTGCTGGAAGGGCCACAAGAATAGTCCAGGTACCCAAAATCTGATGACGGCGAACAGAACAGACCATGGGCTTGCGCAGTCTCCACCATCAAAGCCTGTTTTTCCCTGCCACAGTCTCAGTTTCTTTCAAGACGGAATCGTCCTACCAATAGTTACATTGCTGCGGTTTGTGGCATGCACATTGGCCATGTCTTGGCCTATGGGGGCTGTAACAATAGAGCCTGGCAAGAAGCTTGTTATACCGTGCATACAAAACAAGATGGACTGGTGAATTTGATGCAGCATTCCGGTGTGAAGCAACAAACAGGGTACCCCAATTGTTCTCAGGATGTTGCATGAACTCTATGCATGCCTGTTCCACTTCACTCCACCCCATTTGGGCCAGACAAGCAATGCTGCGGCAACCTTCAAGCAGAAAGGAAACATGTCATGCAATGGGTCAGCCAGGTGTCCTTACATAGGCAGCGTGTTGTGCAAAGCATTCCTCCACACTCCGGGAAAGGGACGAATTTCCGTTAGCAACAGGAAGAACTCACCACACAGAGTAGCACAAATGACAGGATAGCAGGATAATAGTTTGGGGCTGCACAGGGACGGCTCGACATGTGAGTTGTACCTTTTTGGTGGATGACAACAATTGGTGATGGGCACTTAGAGAGCCTGAAACCCGTTTTCAGCCTGCTTATAAAGGTCTGTCGTTGCTGTGACGCTTGGATGGCGTTGCACTCAAGATTGAGTTCATGGTTTGCTTGATGGGCCCGAAGTTCTCCCACTGTGTTGTCCTGGATTGTTGGAAGCCTCCATGTGGCAACCCAAACGAATCCAGGACGAGATATAGCAACTTATGTTCTTGAAGCACTGCCACTGGCCTTCTAAAGGCCAATCGTTGAACAGGCAGCTCCCACTGTGTCGTTCTGGATTGTTGGAAGCCTCCATGTGGCAACCCAAACGAATCCAGGACGAGATATGGCAACACATGTTCTTGAAGCATTGGCACTGGCCTTCTAAAGGCCAATCGTTGAACAGGCAGGAGTTTTGTACATTTTGTTGAACATATTCAATATCGATTCATGCTCTGAGTGCTGTTGGAACTGTTGTGTGCATGTCACCTCGAAGGTTATGGGACATGCTTCTTTACCTGGATGTGGTGGCAACCTTGAACCATGGGTTGAGCTGGCTTTTGCCACAACAATGCGTTCAATTCATCCTGATTTGTCACTTTGTTGTATAATCATCCTACACAAGTCTTGTTGCCACTCTTGGCTTAGATGGCCTTATAATTTGCTTCTAACACGGAAATCAGCATTTCTTTTGAGCTCATAGCAAAAGTGTTCGAAAGAAATTTGTGAATTGGATGGAAGCTGTGTTTGGCACTGACGCCAAGGGCTGTTCATCCTGCAGGATTGGACTTTGAGAAGCGCATTCTTGCCAACGAGAAAAACAATTTGAAGTTTAACTTTCTTGTGCCTGGGGACCCGTACAATGCGTACTACAAAACAAAGGTGGGACAAAGTCACTTAAATGTTGCTGTGAGTCATAACACTAGGGACGTAAATGCAATAAATGAAGGACAAAGTCACTTAAATGTTGCTGTGAATCATAACACTAGGGACGTAAATGCAATAAATGAATGAATAGATAAATAAAGCAAACAGTTCGCGTACGTGCTGTGCAACCAAGTTTCCAATATGTTGAGCATATTGGACACATTGGGGATGAAATTGCTGTTCATGGGCTCCTTGGACTTGAATATCATACCTTATGGTCACCTCTGTTCACCAAAATCCAGAAGATGGACAAGGGGAGCAAGAGAGAAAATGTGGGGTGGCCGTGGATGGTGACGGTTAGAGATCCAGACTAGGGCCCCACACTGCTGTTACTCATGCTGGGACAGGGCATTGGGACATTGGGACATTTGTACTAAACATTCCCATCCCCCTTGTGAGATTGCAGACTAGGACACTGCATAGATGTGTTGTGCACAACCTGTGATATGAGATGCCAAATTCTTTGTTCCAAAATAGTCGATGCCATATTGGATCCGATTTGTTTTTGTCTTGCATCCCTTAAAATATGGGACATTCCCATCTAATCAGGGGACAATGGGTCTGTTGCCAGACAGCACAGTGTTCCTTTTTCAGTCTTTTGTCTCTGTTGTAAGAACAACAAATGAAAGGACTCTGAATGACAATGCAAGGAAACACGAAAGCCCAGAAATGCTTTTTGCAGGACAATGATGCAAGAGCGCGGCTTGCACAGTTGCATGTACCTGCCCCTCTGGCTGCATTATTTTCTTGCTACATGTGCTATTTTGTGCATCCTCGCTGCTGCGCTATTGCCACTGCTCAACTGTTCTTACAATATACTTTGCGTGAAGCTCTGCTATTTGCCCTTTTCTGAGGCCAGTGGTATCCATCGTGCTTGGAGAATGCCAATCTATCGTCACAGCCATCACTCAAGGAAGGGGTGCTCAATTCTTGAGCTGTCTCCATTATGTCCAAAATGCAGCACTTGATGAACGTGGCAAGCCCTGAAAGGCTTCTGTGCAAATGTCAGATTGCCGACTTTTCGGATGGGGAAGTTCTGGAGAAGCCGGCTGCATCAGAAAGCGCCCTTGCGGAGCCACAGCAGAAACAGGTGGAAGAGGTGGCAAAGGTGGCCGCGCCTGCAGCTGCCAAGACGTTGGAGGAGCCTGAGCCAGAAGATTACACAGTGCGTGCAGCCATGAATTCGTAACAGCAGCTGAACCATACGCAGCAGACAGACATCGATATCAGAATCAATAAACAATCCAACCATCAGTAGTCAACGTCAATGAACAAAGCTTTGAATGCAATCGACAGTGACGATTGTGAGTGCTGTCGTCGTCCTTGTTGAGCAACAGTTAAAAAATAAATATCACTGTTGATAAAAAGGCTTCTGAGCATTGCACAGTATCGATTTGGGGTGCCGTTGTCTTTGTTTGTAGCAGCATTTAATTAGCACCCAGTACTGTCTTTTGGTTATGCCCTGCAGGCGGTAAAACAGTTACAAGTATTTGGTACTCTTGTCTTTTGTGAATGACTTTGGAGCCTCCCGTGTGGCTAGGCAGCTGCGGATTCCACCGCCCTGCTTTTCTCAATGTCTACACTGCTGGTTATGGTGAACTGCACATCTGTGTACAGTGCCTCCTTTGGCAGTGTTGGTATTTCAAGATGGCATTCCATATGTTGTCACCGCCCATGATATAGATATCACAAATAGAGAAAAACTTTTTCTGCCGAAAAATGACAAATGGGCTTTAAACCATTTGTCAGCGCACCTAAGTAACTGGAATAACAAGTCGATTGGTAATATAACTTTTTAGCACTGTGTTGGACAGCACTTTGAGTTGGCGGTGTTCATGCCCAGGTGCACGTTCCAGAGGGCCTCACTGCTCAGGACCTGGACATCATAAAGCTGGTGGCACAGTTCGTGGCCCGCAACGGCAAGACATTTCTGTCAGGGCTTGCCAACAGGGAGCACAGCAACCCGCAGTTCAACTTCCTGAAGCCCACGCACAGCATGTTCACTTTCTTCACGGCCCTCGCGGACACCTACTCAAAGGTGCTGATGCCGCCTACAGGGATTATACAGAAGCTGATGAAGGACACGACAGACAGGTGGGGGAGGAGCAGATGTGTCCAGCGCATGAATGTGAAAAACATCCACCAAGCTGGTCGTAACGCGTGCCTCTAGTGATCATTGGATGGCAGTGGTAGTCTATGGAAGCCTCACACTGCTTGGCGACAGAACAAAGTCACCCCATCACGCAAACGGCTGGGGAGAATGCAGCTGGTAGTTTGCTTTTTTCAAGCTTGGAGACCATCATGTAGTTGAGCCTAGTGGGATCGCGTGCTGGGGGCTGCTCTGGTGCTACGTAGGAAATGGGGTGTTTACAGAGCTGAGAGAAAACAAAGCCTGTGAGAGCAGCTCACTTTCGGGCCACAAATTAAGGATGGCAAACACTGGTAAGGGCCCGTGCGTTGCTACTGTGGAAATCGACTGATGATGTTAGATGTGCTTGATCGGTTCAGGAAAATAGGTGCTTGGGTCTTGTGGCATCTGGCAAACTCTCGCAGCCTGCATGACTCGCATTGTCTTGTGCCTTTCCAGGACATTGATACTGGAGCGTGCACTGAAGCGGCTCGAGTGGGATAGGGCACGCGAGAAGGAGCAGAAGGAGGCCGCTGACATTGCGGAGCGGGAACGCATGGTGATGCAGATGATCGACTGGTGGGTGGTGGCGATGAAATCTGGCGATGGCCACTGAAGCATTGATTGCAGAACATTTCAACTCCTTGTTCTCTGCTGTTTATTACTGTCAACTGATGTCGTCAGGGCTGGGGTTATCAAGTACTGTGAAGTCATCGAAGGACACCAGCAGGCCGTTGGTGTCCAAAAATGTGGCTTCAACTGAGACATGTGCCTTGACCAGTGAACCTGTTCATGTCACCTGCATGGAATCATACAACCACCATATTGTTTGTTGCACGTTCATCCTCTTGATTCAAAGTTCCCTAAGAAGAGGTAGGGAGATAGCATTTTCACGCTTTGTCCTGGCCCATCAGAAGACTTGTTGTTCAGCATCTCACAAAGGCACAAGGCTGTAGAAGCAGATGGGCATTAGACTGGCATCGATTGAAGACAGGGGCAGGTAATTGGCTGGCCATTAGATCTGCACCAGTTTGGCATCAGTATCAAAGCATGTGTGTCCTGCACATCGGCACGCAGGCACAACTTCGTTGTTGTGGAGACGATCGACTTCCATGATGATGAGGACGCGGACCTGCCGCCACCAATGTCTTTGAAAGACGTGCTGGCTTTGAACAAGGCAAGGCCCTTTGAGCACGAAGCAGAGGGTGAGGCAGGGGAGGAGGCCGCTAATGCGCATGCAGAAGATGAGGTACGGGTCCCCGTGCCAGCTCACCACTTTCTTGGTAGTTTGTTTGCATTACCAATCAATTGTGTGTGGATGTGATTACGTTATTGGTGAATGTGTAGTGGACACGTTACAATCGATTGATTGGTAGTCATAATATTAAGAATTTGTGAATAACAGCGGCAAGTGTTTACTCAGCAACTGTTTCCTTTCTTCTGGCCTTTGTGACTTGCTTGTTGTCGCAAAGGCTGGAAGGGGATGCTTGTCAGAAAACCGCCCTGATGCGGCCCTGCTTGCCATGTGCCCCATTGCCAACACCCAACTATGACATGCTCACCATCGCTCACATGTGGTGAGAAATTGTGCGAAGAAGGAAGCCTGTGCCAAATGGGGTTTATGGTATAGCGTTCTTTCATTGCCCACCTTGTTTGGGAGCGGCCATCACTAAACTGAGTCCCATCCACCTCCTTTGTCCCTTGCTGCACCTGTTTCAAGCAATCGCTGCCTCTCTGGCTTTTTTCGACGTGGTCACCAAGGGCCCTCAATGGTGCCTATGTTCTCTTCTCGCCCCTTTCTCTCTACCCCTTTTCCTCTCTCTGCCTAACCAGTGGGTGGTGCTGCAGGAGATGGAGATGGAGATGGATGAGGAGGAGAAGGCGTTGGTGGCAGAGGCCAATGCGGCTGCTGAGAAGCCTGCGGTCAGCGCTCCAGAAAAGAAGGCGCCTGATGAGCCATCCACAGCAGCGGTTGTGCAGACTGTGGAGGAGGACGACGAGCCCATCAGGGTTGTCAAGAACTACGTCAGACCAGTGAGTGGCACATTCAGCTCTACGCATATTGTGTACTGTTATGCCTGTTTTTCATGTTGCTGTCCATCTTTTGGTTTTGGTTGTTGAGGGCTCAAAATGAGATGGCCAAAACACTTGCAAAACTGGTGAAGATGTTTGTGGTTGACTTTCTGTTGCATGGGGCAGAGCAGAGCCGTCCCCCAGTGGTGGCAGTGCAGTGGGGGCAGTACATGGTGATGGGTGTAGTGGGGGTAGTATGTGGTGACGGCTGCACAGTGGGGGCCCCTGTTTGAGAGCACAAGAGTAATTCCAGGCCCGTCACCTGGGTGGCCCTTGTGCCCAGAACCCTCACACATATGCACATGTTGGGTGCAGGACAGATGCTGGAAGCAATACAGAACAGTGTGAACTGATGCCGTTTCATTAATATTGTTATTGACACTGCTGGCTAATACTGCTTGTAGAACTGTGTTTGTTGTACAGCTGAAGTACGTGTCATCAATTCAGCACTGTGCATTGTGATACCTGGTAGTTGCCAGCAGGTTGTATTCGCTTCGCTATTGAGCTCTATTTTGGTCAGTTTTCTGTTTTTTTTGTTTGGCATGCCACCAGACAGCGATAGCTGGCACTAGCAAAAAATGGACTGAATAGCACTTTTAGTGAGCGCATATACATGGATTTCATCGATATTCTGCATGCCAAAAACATGGAAACAACCTTAGCACACGTTCGAGCATGCATTATTTGGCCCTTTTCTTCATGGTGCGGTACACAAACCCAACTGCTTCATTCTGCCAGCTTGCGGCAATCTGGGTGATTGCCAACGGTGCACTGAAGAATGAAAAATGGGCAGTGCTGCACTTCAGATTGGTCAAAAACAGCATCGACTAGGTTGACTCTGCTGTGCAGAAATCGAAGGACACACCGTCATACGACCCTGGCAAATTTGCCGTGTCGCCCATTACTGGCGAGCTGGTCAGGATCGAGGAGATGGAGGAGCATATGCGCGTGTCGCTGATCGACCCCCGCTGGAAGGAGCAGCGCGAGGCCATGCTGGCAAAGATCAGGGAGACCACAAAGGCGCACGACGACGAGATCGGGCGCAACCTGGTCATGCTGGCCAAGACCCGGCCCGACATCTTTGGTGCGTCAGAGATGCTGAGTTGTTTGATCCAAAGATCGTGGCGTCGATGTGGATGTATTTGGTTGTGTCTGCAGTGGCCAGTGGCGTGACAACTCAGGTGTCGATGTAATTTTGTCAAAGAGAAGTGAGCACTGGCGAGGGAGTTCTCCGGTTGCAGTCTATCAGCAACCCATATAACATCCGAGCTCTTGTACTCTGCAGCACTGATGAGCCCAACACCAACCCCAATCCATCTTTTACTCCAAGATGTAATACGTTGGAATCCAAAAGCCAACAATCACAAGAGTGCTTGAGCAGTAGTTTTGGGCGCATATCCACAATTGACTCCGTGCTGCCCGTTGCCTTCCCACAGGTTCCACCCAGGAGGAAGTCAGCCAGGCGGTGCGCACGTCCATCAAGGAGAAGATGATGTCGGGCAGCAACCGCCCGGTGGTGTGGGACGGCGTGACCCAGAGTGGCCAGGGCCTGGAGACGCAGCTGAAGGCCATCAACGACTCGCGACAGGAGAGGAAGGACACGCAGCCTGTGGCGCCAGATCGCAGGGCACAGATGGGGCCCCCTGGCCTCAGGCCGCCCATGCCCATGAGGCCCGCTGTCCCAGGTAGGATGATGGCGAGAAATTGGCCGTTTTGTACAGGGGTTTGTTGCGCGGAATGGATCGCCGTTCAACACAGGCATTTCATATTGAAGTGAATTATAAGATAATGAAAGAGAAGGCACGTGTCCTTGATGCCGGCTGTTCTGGCTATGACGCTGCCAAGAAATTGGCAGTTGTTTCCTTGATTGAATTGTTCAATTTATGCAATAAACTGCATCGCTCTTTGTCACTGCTGCGACAAAGGACTAGCACTATATTAGTATCTCATCTGCCATACTGTTCGTTGACCCAGTGCTTTTGGGGCGACACAAGTTATTTTGCAGTCATGACTCCCACCCATTGTTAAGGACCACAGCACTGCCGCACCTTTCCCCAGTGCTTGACACACAAACACTGCACTTGTTATCACACACGCCCATCCCCATGCATTCCTGCTCAGGCCCTGTTTCCTTTCTCGCCACAGGTGGCAGCATGATGGGCGCCATGCACAACCGGCCACCCCCCATGACAAACATCCACTCCCAGCAGCGCCCCCACAGTTCGGAGCTGGCCGGCCAACCGCCGCAGCAGGCACCGCGCCCGCCGCCCATCCCCATGGTGCCGCGCAGCATGGTGTCTGCCAACACTGGCATGCCGCCACCCATGGTGCCCGCACGACCGCCCATGGCCCGGCCGCCCCCCATGGTCTCCAGCCAGGTATGAATGAAATGACAAAGTGAACAGTTGGGGAAGCAGTGCGTGGAATAGTGAGGCAGTGAAATGGGAGGGGCAGAGCAGTGCAGAAACACGTGTTGATTCTGTTACCGCTTGCCAATGCTTGTTTCAGTGTATTGTCATAGGCAAACACCTGTCGCAAATTATGATTCGATGGATTGTGGATTTTGTGTCGTGCATTGAATCCCAATAAATAAATCATGCACACTACTTTGCCTGAGCAAAGTAGGAAGCTGATGGCTGCCTCCTTGCTTTGCCGTCAATGAATTCACATGCACACAAAGTCTGGTATGCACAAACTTCACAGCTTGAAAACATGCACCTCTTCCCTCAGGTCCGGCCCCAGCCCCACCCCCTGGCCCAGCGGCCTCCCGCCCCCCCCATGACCAGCGCCCGCATGCCCCCGCCGCCGCTGCCGCCCCGAGAGGCGCCGCCGCCCATGCCAGCGGACGAGCCGGAGGCCAAGAAGGCACGGCTGGAGTTCGTGCTGCGGCCGGAGGAGGAGTTCCTGATGACAGAGTCGGCAGGACCTGCAAAGGTGAGGGCCACAGCGCCAGCAGAGTGCTGGATCCAGTGCTGGATGTCTGTGTCGTGGGCGACGATTGGTGGTCATGTGTGGATCGGCTGGATGTTGAATGCAAAATGTATGGATTGCAGGTTAATTGTTGGATAACTAATGCTAAACACTGAATGAAACAACTGTTGGATGAATGATAACTGGATATTTTTGTGTTTTCCAGTGCCCTGGTCCTGAGTGACACATCGTCCCTTGCACCTGCGCTGCGCATATGAAATCCGCTGCACGCCTTTCTCTTGAATTACATAATAACCAACAAACCAACACACATATTTCCTTGAATTTAAGATAAGTAAAACAACAGCACAAAGGAAATTTGAATGAAGGAATGGTGGGCAAAAGAATTCATCAAGGAATCTGTACTGAAGCACAACTGGCCAACAAAAAGGACTTCATGAACATTGACAAGCACGCACGCGAGCGCACATGCGCAAGCGCAAACACTCCTCTTTCTCGTGTCCCGCCCAGATCCGCGCGCAGCACCAAGGAAGTCAGAGGGAGGGAACAGCTGGCAAAAGAACTCATCAAGGAACCTGTAGCGAAGCACAATTGGCCAACAAAAGAAATCTTCACAAACACCAAAGTGCGTGCACGCAAACCGTTTGCAAACACTCCTTCCCTCGTGTCCCTCCCAGGTCCGCGTGCAGTGCCCCAAGGTGGACGGCAACCCCGAGCTGCGCGGCCAGATGCTGGAGGTCGAGGTCGCCTCCCTGCGGGACACCGTGGGCCAGTTCAAGGCCCGCCTGGCCACCGTCCTGGGGCTGCCCGCCAACAAGCAGAAGCTGGGCCGCGACGGCGTGGGCTTCCTCATGGATGAATTCAGCCTGGCGCACTACAACGTGTCGGCGAGGGTGGTGCTGAACCTGGACGTGAAGATGCGGGGAGGGCGGAAGAAGGCGTGAGGGGATGGGCGGGGCGGAGGATTGCGTTCGTCGAGAGGGCAACAGGTTGGGTGGGAGGGCGAGGTTTGTTGCAAGAGGAAGAGAAACAAGTCGCGCAAAGGGCAGCCCCTCCTGGGCAAGTGTATGTGAGGCTCTGTTACACTGGTTGGGATGGAGGGTGGAAGGTGCCTGTGGCGAGTGTTGCAGAATCCGGCGAATGCAGCTTTCTTCCTCTTATTTTTCTCTTTTTTAGCATTTTCATCCTTTTTTCTCTTCCCTTTTTTCTTTTTCTTGGGGGGGTAGTGTGGCGCCGCGGGGACGCTTTCAGGCGCGACTTGTCGGAGGGAGAGCCGGGCCTGTTTCGACGGAAAGCTGCTGGAGGTTCCGGCGGAGATCTGTCCGGGGTGCTGTGTGCAGTTCTGCCAGAGGTAATGACGGATTTCTGTCAAGGGCGCTGGAGTTTGGCAGGGGGAGAGGGGTAGCCTTAGTTTGGGATGCGGTTATTGGGTCGAGTTTGGACCACCTAAATTGGGTGGTTGGGCACAGCGGCGGCCTCCGGCCTGTCAAGCGTTTGCATATTTCTGTTTACTTTGATGGCGCAAGGGGCGCACATTCAGCTCCGGATGACGCCAGGCGGGGCGTGCTGTCCAAGTCTTCTGATTGCAGATGTCGGAAGAGGCGGGAAAGGAAACAGAAGACATGAACAAAAGACATAAGGGGCAAAAACTGTTAACGTTTGCACAGAGATCGCAAATCAACGCCCTCTCACGTTAGGCACCATTCACCGCTACAAACGTTCCCTCCCAAACTGCTCTTTTCCGTTACTGTGTTTACACCCCCCCACCCCCCCTTCCCCGCCTCCCCACCTATCTGTTCTTTCATTCATCACTGCTGTCTTGCCCCGCTCCCCACCAAACATGCCCAAGCATGTCGCCAACATGGCAATCCGCCCGACGGCATGGCGGCCAGCGATTCGCGGCCACCGCGGATCACGGCATCTGAACCACCCCGTGCTCGACGCTATTCAGATTCCAATCGTATCCGAAGTACTGCACCGACGGCCGTCTGTCTCGAATGAAGGCGGCCGCCTCTTGGGGCGCGAACTGCGCGAGGTACAGCTCTGGCGCCATCCCAGTGCCCTTGAAGTCGCCAGAATACCAGTCCACGATCTTGGACAGGTACAGGCTGGCAGCACGCAAGACCACATTTAGTATTTAGCAATTAGTAATTTAGTAACATTTAGTATTTAGCAATTTATAGCATTTAGTATTTAGTAACCCACGGTTCACAAACTTGTCCATTTCGGATCCTTCCAGAAAGGAACGTGCCAACACTCTTCCGGGCGCAAACTGGCTCAAGGATTCGGGCAGCTTGCTGCTTTCCTATATCAGATGTTTGGATTCTGTGCCAAAATCAAAATTCTGAATCGCCATGTGCACAGTGAATGCGCGGTTTGGTCCACCTGGGCCAGGTGACCTGGCTCAATGATTGTCCACACTCGCCCCCATTCCGCTCATTGCAAACAATCGATTCAAGATGCCATCTCGAACTCTTGGCCCAGGACAAAAAGCCGTGTACCACCACCTCGAAATACCGCACAAGGCCAAGATGAATTCGAGAAAATTCCAGAACTGGCCAACGAACTGCAAACGTAAGTAGAAGTAAGTATAAGGAAGCATAAGGAAGTACGGGTGAGTGTAAATAAGTGTGAGTACAAGTAAATATAAGTCCATAACTGATGGTCCCTTAGGGCCCACCTGTTGCTTTGGTTGTCCGCTTTGAGGCCCTTCCCCGCGTTGGCCATCCATGCGCGCATCTGCTCATCCAGCTGGGCATCCAGTCCGTTGGCCGTGAACGCCTCGGGTCGCAGGTCCGGGCAGCTGATGCTGGCGCAGTTCACGGTTGAGTGAATGCGCGGCTCCTTGTGGCTGCAGAGCACGAAGGGCGTCATCCACTGACACAAATGGAGCAATTGCCATCGTTCATTAGCAAACGTACGTTGACAATATCGGACATGTAAGATACTTATCTATAATCGTATTGTATCAATATGCAAATCGTGAATTAGCAAGGCCAATCGTCTTGCATGAAGGAAAGAGTCATGTCTTGAAGAAGCACTGCTTAGTTCTTAAATCACAACACATAATTTGGCATTTCAGACAAAGGATGCCTCTCAGGCCACCAGGCACCAACGTGAGAGAATTCAATTTTTCCACTTCGGGAAGCACAAGCCCTGTGTCTTGCTGATAGCGATTATTGCCGCGGCAATTAATAACGTATGCACAATCGGCAAATGTCCGTGCCTTGAAGTGCCTGCACCTTGCCGACAATTTAACAAAGCTCAGACGTTTCAAGCACGACCAGCAGCAGCAATTCGGCACAATTCTAACGCGAACAGAACTGCGAAAAATTGCCGCCCTTCTGCAATTGCACGTGTCGACCAGTCCTAAGGCAGCCTGTTGAAGTGTGGACGGTAAAGAGGACGTCTGATCGGGGATCGAACCGGGTATCTCCGGGTGGGGCGTCCCACTGCTCTACCAACCACCTGGACCAGGGGCAGGAAGAGGGTAGTCCAACCCCTTACCGTGCTACATTCAACCCCTCTGCATGGCAACATAACGTTTGGCCTTTTCTGCGGAGTAAAAAATAAAATAACAACGCATTTTGCGAAGCAAAGAAACGAGGTATAAAAACAACGCTCTGAACAAAATGCGGAGCAAAAAGCGCAGCTGCAAAGATCATTGATGCAGGAGGGTTGAACACACTACGATAAGTACCTTTTGCCCAACAAAGCCGCGCCCCACTCACTTAGTCAGCCTCCCCCTGATGATCTGGTGCTCGATGTCGTCGAGCGACACCTCCACTTCCCGCGCCGCCCCGTCCACCGTCTGCCTGAGCCTGCCGGCAACCCGCTTCCACACCGGCCCGTGCAGGACGCTCGTGAGGTCCCTGATGCTGCCCTCGGCGCGGACGAAGTGCGAGACCACCATGTTGACGACGAAGGCGTTGTAAGCGTTGATGGCGAAGGGCAGGGATTCGTCGGGAGACAGCGAGTCCAGATCGGTGTTCTGTATGCGATCCTGGGTGGCAACCGTTCGTTGAAGATCTGTGACTGGTGGAAATAGCGACAGATCACACGGCCAGCGTTACACGGTATGGCCTTGTCTAGACGCGATGTGCACAGCCAAGTTATTGTCTTGCTAAATTGAAACACCGCTGAGTTAATGAATGTAAGTTAATGAAGTTAACAATTTGAGTGAACGATGCAAGTGAACTGGTTCTGCAAAATGTTTGATTACATCAAATAGACAGATTGGAAGTACCTGTACACTTTCTGCAATTTAGACTGCTTAGATTGCTTAGACTGCTTGGACTGCGCAGAGGGCGTGTGAGATGGGCAAGATTGCTAGTGTGTTTGGAATGGAGAATTGCATTGCAAATGAAAAGGAAACACGCCGTACATGACCGCCCCCTGCCACAAAGTAGGTGAACATGTGAGACCATGTTTGCGGAACCGTGATGCCTGATGCTTCAATCAAGTACTGTAACATCAGGTACCCCACTTCCACAAAATGGGCTTCCTTATTTTCTCTACTGAATAAGCGTTTGGACTCGAATTGGGTGATGGATGTTGATGACTATGATGATGACGATGTCGATGGAGATGCACTTGTGGAGCAACCAGAAAGGTGCAAATGCAAAAACGTTCTTTGACAACGTAGCAAAGGGTTCCAAGCAATGTGTACATCAGGAACAACACGTGTGGCCCTTTGATTACCAACTGGCAGAGCAAATATAGAAAACCAACCACCAGTTGATCAACCCAGCGAATTTGATTTTTGGCAAGAAACAGCACACGACAGACGTTTTGGAAACAGCCACAGCAAGCAAATTGTCTGGCAAAGATTCAGGAAATATTTGGGTGGGTGGCAACCGCAGCTCTGGGTATGTGGCAACGATGCACTGTATGATATACACATGACATCGCATGAATTGCAGCTATCTCCAACATCAACACACTGGCCGATGCTCACCAGATAAGCCCTGAAGTCTTGCATTACACTTGAATCGCCACCTGGTGTCAATCTCGTGTAGTTGAATGCAGTATATGGGATGTCGCCTGATACATAGCCAGGCGCAACGCAGCTGATGGGAGGCACACAACACGCACTCAGTGGAAATCGCTGGGCCCCAAAGCTGGCGAAATAAACAAGCAAAACAGTGCGGCAGAAATGCTGCCACCTGAAGCATCACAACTCACAGCAAAGTACTTTGTGGATTCTGCCACTGCTTGTGTTCCAAAGTACTAGGTCGCTGCCATACACTTTGAATGACACACACTGAGCTTGGCGCTGGTCTTCGGGACCAGCGAGCTGCTTCGCATGATATTTCTTTGATGGTTTCCGATGACTGATGGCTGATGCTCACATGTTGGGTACAACGGGAGCCACACATCAAAATGATGATGCCAAATTTGCCAAACCAGCACACAGGTACCCATAATTTCAGAAGGTTACACCCAAGAACGCAGGTAAACCCTAGTCAGCATGCAATGGGCAGTACCTGGGCACTTTCAGTGTCAAGGTTTGGGTACCATGACATGGAAAGAACATTACCCATGTCTCAAGACCAAGAAATGTCCAAAGCTGCAGGGCAGCTATGCTGCCAATCCGAGGAGCACAGCATGCAACAAAATACTTCACAATAGCTGCTGCAGGTAACATTTCTACAGTGCCAGGCTGGTGGCCCACTTGTCTGAAGGATGCTGCACACTGAGCAAATGCCCCAGGAGTTCTGGGCCACTTGGCCCATGCCTGAGATGTTTTCGATTTCAAGTGGGTGCTTAACGCTAGATGTTTGAATCAATATGCAATCGGTTCTTGGAATGATTAGTGGAGTGATGAAATATCGTTTGTGAAGGGGCAAGAAGGGAAGCCAACAGTCGATGGTTGTACACGGAATGACAGAAATCCCACGCCATTCTCAGGTAAAAGGGAAGAACATCCAACAGTGCTGTAGCCATTTCATACCTGAATGGTTGCTGAAAGTCATGGCCCCTTGAATAGTTTGTGTGCTTTTAGACTCAAACACAGACTGCTCAAAGCCTGCAGTTCCAGCAGAATACTAACAATACTGAATGCTCTTTCAGGACAATTTAGTACAAACAGGTACCGAAAAGAAGTGCTGAACCTTACCGAAAAGTTCATGAAAGCAAAGTACTGAACCCTACATCACTTTTCCCAAAAGCAGAGTTGCTAGTGCATTGTCGGAAAAGAGCCTGCCATATGCTGCATGTAGCCAAATGACAAACACCTTGACATCTGCAATTGAGCCCAAAAATAAATGGACGAAGCAAGGATCAGAAAAACAAAGGAAGGGCATACAAATATACGCAATGGGGAATTATTTATTATTATTTTAACATGTAATAAATTCCATGGGTGGAGTCATAGATGTCCCTACTCAGGAGGGCGAGCCCCCTGACACTGCATTGCTGGCGCAACAGAAGCAGATGGTCAAGTGACAACAAATTCTTTCAGGAGCAGGTTTTCAGACTGCAAGTCCAATGCTTGCAAATGTTCCAGTTGTACAGATCTCTGGACCTACCTACCTGCTCAACACCCTGGTCCACAACGAATGATCAACGGTGGTACAGTTCTCAGAACATTGGAAGGCGGATGAACTGATGTCTGCATCGCCTCGGTTCCACTTTGTGCGCCAACTGATCGCAACATATGCAGCTCAGCCCAAGAAATTCCACAAAGGGACAGTTAGAGCACCCAAAATGGCACATGTGCTCCAGCCACCAAGTCCCATCAGCACCACGGCTGATGTGTGTCCCTGTCAGTGCATGTCTCAGTGCTGTGTGCATTCTGTTGTGTTCAGTATGTTTTCCTCTGGCGCTCAGGAGCTTGCACATAGTAAGCAAGGGTGAGGGTCTAAAACCCATCTTGGTCCAAAAGGGGTTTGGCTATGATGTGGTGCGGGGGACACAGAATGCTGAATTGAGTACACAACTTGGTATTGTCCCTATGTTCTCTTCCACTGAGTTTGACACAGCCAGACTGGTTAAAATGCTTTGTGTTGGAAATGATAACAAACATCGATTGCATAACATGTTTCTGTCGGCACCAATGCATCTTCCACATCCTTTTCTTGCTATGGGTGGTAGCTGACGTTGATGAACAGATGCAAGGACGGTGCCCTGGGACAAATTGCAGCAGGGGAGAATTATTCGATGCTGCGGAAGCTGAGGTTGTCATTGTGCTCATGTGCATCTCTTAACAGCCATTCTTTGCTGTCATGATACACATGCAGGCAACTGCAAAGCGATGAAGCAAAATGTGTGCATTCAGCAAGTAGGCACCTTTACTTCCAGGCTTACACTTCAGTTCAAATGAGATGATGCTGGTAATGCAAGTCTACTCACATGTGCATGGCTGCAATTCCCATTGCGATCAGCACCACCAGCAGCCCCAAACCAGTTCCAATGATGACCTTGGCTGAGCGCAAGGGACCAAGACCCGAACTTAGAATCAAAACAACAGCACAGCAGTCCAACCTCCAAACCACTTGGCTGGCCATCAACACAGTTTCCTGCTTTTTGCATCACAATACTGCTCTTCTGCACTGAGCTGTCCTATTTTGGTCCACAATGCAGATTTGGGACATTCACCCAACAACGATTTGATGTTTCTGTGGCGATGGCATCTTGCAAGGACCAAGCCCTCTGTTTGTAATTGTCTCTGGCTGATTAACATAAGGAAATCACCGCGTTACTTCCATCGCCCGTCTTGAAGGCAAACGGGAAATTCATTCCACACTATGCAACAGAATCTTCTTTTGAATGAGCCTTTGCAACCAGAAATGAACATAACCAACCGGCAGGGGGAAAGAAACAAGGCCACCCTGAGAAGACAGGCACCTGCCGATGAAGATATCCCTCGGCATCGTCCAACAAGTGAAAAGGCACACACATGGCGTGTCTTCTGATACGTGCAGCCGACGATACTTCTGCACCAAATGCTGAATTTTCATGGCATATCAGTGAGGCCTCTCCACAATAGCAGGGGGAAATAGTGGAGAGGGGGCACCATTGTGAAGGAATAATCAACCCCCGGAAACTGCGCAGCAACTCGCACCGCATCTCGGGTTTCGGGCACGCCACTTCCGAGTTCTCCCATTCTTCGCCCATGACGGCTCCTCCCCGTCACTGACCACGAGCGGCCTGCGCTCGACGTCCATCGGGCTGGGCTCCTCGCCGGCGTCGCCGGCGTCGCCCCTCGCCATGGCGATGCCCGCCAAACTCCTCTGTTCTGAATTCCTTCGTCCTCTTCCTTGAAATTCCTTTGTTGGGCAATCCTATGGTCAAGTTTGCCTTCGAAAGAGGGAGCGGGGCCTTTGCACCCCGCAGGGGATGCCGGGCGGCGCCGGCGGGGGCGATGTGGATGCCTCAGGGGGGTACTGGAGGCCAAAGGGGGGGGAGGGGGCCAGGAGCCGCGTCGAGTGTTGGGAGCCTCGCTGCGCTGCGCGGAAGCCGGTTTGGGTCCGTACTTAATGGACCACGTGCCTTTTTTTCTTTGTTTTCTTTGTTTTCTTTTTTTCATGCCTTCTTTACGCGCTGCATCGATTTTGCTTGGCATTGTCGTGAAACTGACTTTTAGCCGAGCTCCCCTCCCCCTTCCATTCCAGCACCGTCACCCACAAGCCTTTTATTGATTTTTATTGATTACACAAGCTTTTTATTGATTTTTATTCTAGGACAACCTGCCAAGCTAACTGATATCCCAAAGCCATTGATTACATCAGTCGAACAAACTTGGCAAAACACAGCCTGGCACCTTGCAGGCGATGTTGGGCTGAGTTCCAAACAAAGTTTTTACATTGTGTCTCAATGTCCGTTCACTTCCAGTCAGTTTCCCCCCCTCCCAGTTTCCCACGAGTTGCACTGCGCCTGGCAAGTTATGCCGTCAATCAACAGGGAGAGTCCTTGTCCTTGACCTAATAGCATGAAGCAAAATGTATCTGCAAGGCAAGCAAGCAAGTAGCCAAAGCTACCGCGATTGCAGTTTTGTTAATTGTGCTGCTGGATTGATGGCAGGCGATGGGGCCAGCCTCAGAGGCTGTCAATTGAGACGCTTGGTGGAATTCTGTGAGTACTTAACGCTTCAGGGTCGTTTTCGAACACGCCGTGACTTCTTTGCCGTAGCTGTTAATTTCGTTTGTGCCCATGTGGCCTTGTTCCGTACAACTAATGATTTCCCTCATTTGTTGTCGTTGCCGTCGAGTTTCTTTTCATTTGTCTAACAATCTGTCAGCGTGTCTCCCTTTGCCGCGGCACTTTGACTCCAATCTTTACACCATACTGCATTGGCAGTGCATATGACGGGATTGCGACCGTGGATGCCCCCGTGTGGTGGCTCAGCGATCACGGTGCCGACTGTGTGCAGTGCCCGTCAAACCTGTTATTTGCATTTACGTTTACGTTTTCACGTTTTGCACATTTACGTGCAAAAAAGCAAACACACAGATGCGGCCATTTTTGCGGCTGTATTTACGTTTGCTTACTGTGCATTGTGACATTTAGGTTGCATGATGAGGTCGCGCACAATGGACAACACTCCGTCCCCTTGGGCATATACAACACATGTATTAACCAGCTGATGGTGATTCGGTGAAACACGAAAAGAGAAGAGTGGGGCCGCCCATCAAAGGTAATCACTAAGCCAGCCCAATAATTGAGTTCAGCTCTTGAACCTTCGGTTGGGGCTGTGGTGGTTTTCCTTAGAGAATCTGGCTGCGTAGCTTTGCGAGTGCCCCGTGCTTGGGGCTATGGATTGGACATATGCCCATTTGAGCTGTAGACACTAGGAGAAAAAGGGCCAAATGTAACGTGTTCAAAGGTGTACAAAGTTCACGGGTTTGTGTTTTTTTTTTGCTCTCAGCGTGCAGAACTTTGATGAAATGTACGTGTGTTCGCAAAAGTGTTATTTGGTCCTTTTTTTTGCTAGTGAGAAGTGGTGGTGGCTTACCCATTAATTCACACACTGAGGCCATCCACCACGTGCATAACGTACTCAAATGTTGTGGGGAGCCTCTTGCCATTACAAACAGCGACGCGTCTTATTCATACTTGAAGCACAAAGTCACAAAACGGTTTAGAGCTACCCTGGGGAGCGAGTGGGGCAAGTCACATTGGGGCAACTAGCAAGAAGTCAGAAGCACTACGATGCAGACAAGCAGAAAAGAACTCCTCTGCAAATCCCAAGCAGTTACAAGTCCAGATATGCACCTCACAGCAGGATAGCATTACTATTGTCGTGCTGGCCGTGGCGCAGATGAGAACATTATTGACCAACGCCTCCCAGGCGGTCACGTCGCCCAACGGGCATCTCACGAGGCTCTCCACGCTGCACCGTCCATCAACCAGATCGGAGAGAACACCGAATTGCTGCTCCGGCTTCGCCGGCCTCGTCGCAGCAAAGGACTGGACAAACAAAACCAAGGGGGGTGCCACTCGCAGGTGAACGACTATCCGAAACTAACAAGCTCCCAATCTCTCGACCCTCGGAAAGCAATCCAATCCAAAGCGGCATGAAACTAGTCCCTCTGTCTTCGTTGCGGTTCTTGTTTCGACACCCCAAATCCCAAACCACTGACCCACTGACCCACGTTGGCCTTGCGAGCACAAGAAAAAGGGATCTTCGCGGAAAAGACGCGGGGACCATTATATTCTCTCTCTCCACCCTCGGAGCAAGCAAATCCAACCTCAACCCCCAATCCGAAACAAACCGCCGCGCGACCGCCGACGTCTCTGCGTTGACCGACGCATGGATAACTGGACGTACCCGCCCCCGTCTCTAAACCCCGGCGCGTCGGGCCTCACATCCCTCCCCGCTCGTGGGCGCCGCAGCCGGAATCCGCGGCTGGCCCCGGATCCCACAGGGCGGCGCCCAGGCCTCGCCAGGCCAGCGCCGCGCCCACCGCCGCCAGCACGCCGTGGAACACGACCTCTGACCCCACCGGTGCCCACTCCCGTTCGCCGCCTCCCAGCCCCTCCCGCATCCGCACGTCCAGGAATTCCACCCGCGAGCGGCGTTCCATCGCCCACAGGATGTACGTCGCCGCGCCCAGGCACATAGCCGCGTACGCGGATAGCACCACCTGGCGGCATGCGGGCAGCGCGGGCGGCTCAAGGGCGCCGGTCACGTCCCCCATTAGCACGGCCGACAGGAGTCCGCAGGACGCGGCGTCCAGCGATCTCCACGCCGACAGCACGGTCTCCGACCCGTCTGGGGTGTTCGCAGCCTGCCGGCAGAACGGCCATCCGCACCAGAGGGCCATCATGGCCGTGGCCAGCGGCTGCAGGCACAGGTGGTGCTCCAGCAGCAGCGGGTAGGTCACGCAGTTCATGAACAGCGCCACGGTGCCCGTGTCGAAGAGGATGTACATCGCGACCTGCCCGCCGCGCGCCCCGGCGCCAGGCGGCTTGAAGTAGTCGACGAAGCAGATCGCGCCCATCGCCGGCATGACCGCCACGCGCCACAGGCAAGCGAATGCCAGCCTGTGCCGCACGTGGGCCTCCAGCGTCGCCGGGCCCCCACCCCGCCTCTCTGCCGACCACTTCATCAGAATTTGGACCACCGGACCGATGAGGACGGAGAACGCGGCCACGGTGCCTAGCGTGGCGCCCTCCCTGTGCAGACGTCGCAGCCAGCCGGTGGCCAGGATCGCGCACTGGACGCCCGCCCTCAGGCCGTCGCCCTTGAGGAAGTATCCGGATGCTCGGAACCGCCGGTACTGGGTCTCGAGGCCGGGGCTGGCGAACCGGGCGCCCAGATGCTGGAGGAGGGCATCAGCGAGGGCCATGGGCGAGTCGGGCGCCGAGCGGCGCCGCGCCGGGCCCCGTGGTGCCCGGCGACGACCTGTGGTGGGGACGTGTAGGGCGGGGGACGACTGTGGTTCAGGTTCAGGCTCCCGAGTCAGAATCGTAGTGCGATTTGTGAGCTTCGGTATCGTTTCGCCTCGGAGGGAAGGATAGAAGAGCCTTTGCTTGGTGAAGGCGTTTAGAAACGCCTTGATAGAACTGTCAAGGCTTTTTAGTAAATGCTCTTCTATTACAATTTCTGATTGTTAGAATTCGAGTCTCCTTCAGGATAAATTGGTGCACACAAGTGCTGTGAAATACTGAATCTTATACCGCTTTTCCCAAAACAGCTTCTAATCAAGTTATCCAATGTAAATGAGAATTAGAAAAAATCTAAAATTGGGGTTATAGAAGCTCTCTAAATTGAACAGGATAGCCCTAAAGGATTAAAAGAGGCCAGTGGATGGGGGATGGGTTGGGGTCACGCAAAGAGCACGTACAGGAAGCTCATGAGAAATGAAGGGCTTTGCACACACCTGCACAAGTACGCAGAATGCGCTAATACAAGCGATCCTGACTCTTTGGAACAGAGGACCAGCGCTAGGAACAAAAGGGCCAAATAACACTTTTGCGAACACTCATAAAACTCATTTCATCAAAGTTCTGCACGCTAAGAACGCAAAAATAACGCAAACCAGTAAACTTTGCACACGATTGAACACGTGTTATTTGGCCCTTTTCTTCCTAGTTCAGATACTCTGACTCAGGCTAAAGCCGGGTCTAGCAGTTCCCAACAGCGTCTCGCGTTCCCATCTTGCCATCTCTCGCGGAACGTGCACCAGTGCACGATGTCTTGGACCTCGGTTTTTGCGAGCCTTTCTTTTTGAGCTCTAGAGCAAGGAGATCTCCTTGCTTAGGATGTTCGTCCACAGGATGCTGTGCCGCGAGGCCAGCGGATCAAGCACTGTCTCCGCTTCCTTCAATGCCGAAGTGGTGGAAGAGTATGGGAAGGTGAATCTGGGCAAACTTTTGGAAGTTTATCTGCAAAGTTCAGCGTAGTTTCAGCTGAATTGATTGGGCAACAGTCTGCACTGCAGCATATATTGTTCAAACCACGTTGGTTTTGTCAATTGTTTTTGTTTAAAACATACAATTAGATCAGCCTAATTGGTTACACAAAAATCTAATCCATACTGTACATTTTCAAGAAGTACCACGATTCGAAAATTTGCTTATAATTAGCGCATAACTCATCACAATGGATGATGAACTGCCTGCCTGAAGCTTTTAGCGCTGGTTAACCAAGTTCCCAGGGAAGGAGACGACATGGCCGGAATTGAATGTCGGTAATTGCTTTCCATTGTGGATTAATGCATGCGTTTTGCGCATTAATACCAATTTCTGTCAAGTTTGCTATTTCGTCCAAGGCTTTCGCAGCTGTTGAATAGAACTGCCTGGCGCAGTCACGTCATGCCTTCTAACGAGCGGCAGATGAACGCCGCAAATTACGTAAAGCGCATTTTGTTTATGCATCACCATGCATAGCTGAAGTGGTTCCCACAAATTAAGTTTGCTCTTTGTGAGCGAAATAGGAGTAATCAGTTTCTCCAATTTGAGCTCGTCTACAATCAAATTTGGAGAAGTTGGCAACCGCTTGCACAGCTGCGACCTGCCGCTCTGCTATTTTGCAGATAGAAGCTGAAACACAGGAACCGATGGCAGACACATGCTCGACACAATCCAGGTTTGAGCGTTTGAAGATCTTGGTTTCAGCTCCATGTTTTGATTGCATTATCGGTATTGTTGTGCATATTCTAGTTCCTTGCCATCCGCACAATGGTGCGTCATACTTCAACTGAAAGTCGGTAGTTCGAGAGCGCCGGCAATGAACGATGGGCGGTGTACGGCGCGGGTGATAGCAATGCGCCGCGGAGAAAAGGCGTCAGCGGGTGCGGACACAACCGGGACGCCGTGCCACAGCAATGGGTCGTCGTCAAGCACGTTCTTGAAACAGCCAATTTTCGCGCCCAACGTGCCCCAAAGGGGGCCGAGAGGAATCTGCTGATGAGAAGAGCACTGTGGAGCTCTAAGCGGGCCGCCACAAAAGACGTCGCCGTTGAACACGAGCTGGACATGTCGATGCCATTGGGGGTTCAGGGAAAGAAGAGCTCGTAGGAGGGCACGGGCCAAGAGAGTTTCGGTTTTCAGGATCCCGTGGCTCCTTCCAGGAAGAAGGGGGAAGGAAGATGACCGTCAAAGCAAAGCCGCACCAGTAGAAGCCGACCTTCTTGCGATGCCAACTGCGACGCTATTTGACACTAATTGATGCCAGCGGACCCAATTTTGTGCCGCAATCATTGAGGTGGCACCACTTTGTGTCCAAATGGCATCACAGGTGGCATCTCAAAGATGGTGTTTTCTGATAGCGCAGGTCATTTGAGTCGTGTGAGATAGCCTTTGACAAGTCGACATTCCGTTCTGGCATTCACTTCAATGATTCATGGGGCGAAGTGAGGTCGACGATTGGAGTGAGAAACAAACTTTACCTCTCGGATTTTTGGATCTTTCATGTTATTTACATATTGGGTGGGTAAGTTGCAAGAAGTTTTAGGATGAAGCGATACTGGCCGTACGGTGTACGCAACGCACCGGATTATCGGTGCGCAATGTTCGCGATCTCGACGCGTTAAGGTTCTGTTAAAGAGATTGACGAGGTCGAGCAAGACTGGAGGAATAGAGTAAAGACAAATTGGATTGTAGTATTTTTGGAATGTTTATGCTCCTTAAGCGGAGTCAGCTGCGAAGACGTGTGGGATTCAGTAGAAATTGTGGAAAGGGCAAGGGTGGGTCCATTTTGTGTCTATGGAACATTGGATAGGATTGATTGCAGCAATGGAAAAAGGAAGTGAAATTGTCGGCTCGACGCAGTCCGAAAAATGGATTCCCGGGTTGCGAAACGTTTGTGTACAATCGCATTGGGTGGGGTTAGTTGCAGCAATGGCATGAAATGAGCCGAATTGGTGGACCGTGTTAGTCAACGGGTTTTGTTATTGGATTTTGGGCTGTTGACGTGGTCCCGACGCATTAGGTGAGGTTCCTGAAAAGTTTCACAGGATGGAGCGAACTTCACGGAATGGAATAACAAAATAAATGTTGGAATTCCGCTTCAGTTGCATTTGCCAAAATCATGGCAAAGCAATCCCTGTCACCAAGCTGGCGATTTTGGGCAGTTTTCCCAGAAAACAAAACAGACAATAAGTAAGTGAATAAACAAATAAATGGTGTATGGCATGTTATGAATGTCCATGTTGTCTGACACTTTGGGCTGAATGCAATTCAGTGGTTGCGTAGATCGATTAGCCTCACACTGTCCAAGCGTCTGCGTGCAGTTCTCTTATGGATCGTTTGTGTGCTCGAGGACGACCAAAAGTTCACCTGGAGACGGAGCTCACGGAGAGACTTAGCTCAAAGTCCAGAGAGCAAAATAAGCCAAATTACATGTAGTACCTGGCAATTTGCAAATCTTTTGTTTTAAGATCTAATGTGTGCATTGCGAATAGTTGCAATTTGCCATTCATATCGCAATTCGGAATTCGAAATTTCCAGTTGACAAATCTGTGGTTTGGATTTTTACCATGGAGTTTCTAAAATTAAAATTCGTCAATTGCTGCCTGAAGTGTTGCGTACGGCCCTCAATTTTTATCATCTGGAAATTAAATTGCGACAAGGTAAGTTCCTCTCTTTCATGTGCTAAATATTTGTGAGAAGATCTGCTGATGATTTGTGCTGGTGAAGTCAAATTTTCTGTGTAGATTTTTTGATTGGGGACAAGCGACGGAGTGTGTGCGATGAGCGATCTGCCCCCAGCGATTCATTTCTGTCAATCAATGAACAACGGTCGCCCATTGGCCGAAGCCTCGAAACCACGATAGGGTGGTACCAACACTTTGGGCACAAGCACTGCCGATAGAAACGTGTCTTTAAGGTCCCGGTCTCCAAATGAACCGTGGCTTGTATATGCAATTCAAAATCGCTCGGCGGAATGAAAAATGTCTGTTGCACATAGATTTCTGGGCTTCGACATTTTGAACTCCATCGCTGCCATAAGAGATACCGCGCCAGGCCTGCCATACCCCTCGAAGAAGGGCGAGGTAAGCCGCTGGCCATCAGCATAATCGGTGGCGGACGATTAGCGAATGACCTCCAGGACAAGGATGGCGAAATTGTGGACACTTGAAAGGATTGAGCGTAAGGTGACCGGTTGGATGGGTGAAGTCGTGTCTGTTTAAGCAACAGAGATCACTCGGCTTTAACGTGTTGTGGGCCGCACGTAAAAGCTGGACGTCAGTCGCAGCACGTCGATTGTGGCGCGAGCTGGCTCCTGAAGCCTGGATCCAAGCGTTCAATAGAGGAAGAATCCCCAATCAGAGATTCGGCATAACCTTGGAGGCACAATTCATACAGGTCCCAGCTTCCGTGGTTTGGATGGCCGCCTTAGCAATGAGCATCAGAGATCGAGAGTGATGCCTACCTGGGACATCATCAACACCGTCATGATGCTCTTCTATGCTGGCGATCCCGGAATATTCGGCAGGAGCTATTCTGCGCGAGGGGCGCGTTTCTTGCCGCGAGAGCGGCAACGACTTTGACGCGCCTAGGAAGGGAACGACCCAGAGCCACGCGGCTCTCTAGCCAAGGCAGAATCGGAACGCACATTTGGGGATGGATTCTGGCAAACCTTGAGAGCACGCCAGAGAATGCGGGACTGAAATTTTCCTAAAACTTGATAGTAAAGGTTTCGGGAGACAATCTTTCCGATTCTAACCTCATTTCTTAATTCAAAAGCCGTTCTCCCAATGGTATTTCTCACTGAAACAATGAAAATTTGATTTGTAATGGAGGTAGTTCCCATCAACGGCTGCCGATCACCAATTGTCAAAAGCCTAGAAACTTTAACATTGGAATAGCCACTATTTAGCTATTATTGTTACATTGGTATTACAGTGGAATGGTACGGAAACTTCAGGAACAACCACCGTTCTGCCCTAAGACCCACATGCGCCTCCGAAATCCGAAGCGCTGAAGTGCAAAATTGGGTATTCGGGGCGCCGCAAGCACCTCTACTTGTCCCCTGAGCTCCATTCAGACTTCCAATGTCAAGGCCGGCGAAGCGGTAGTACTCGAATGGGCCCAGGGCAAGTGAAGGTTGCCTGTATCCTGCCCACCATCCCGATTTCCCGCCGCCACCCCGTGCCACATAAGCGTGGTAAGGTCGCCGGCAATGGTCATCAACTCAGGTGCAAGATTACTCAGGTTTTCAAAAGAGTTTGGTGTGTAAAAGCCTAGCAAACTTTGCTCCCAAAGAGGTTTCCCAGCTTGACAAAACTGAGGCGAACTAAAAACCTCCGCCAAACGTTCGAAATCATATAACGTTCTCAAGCCATGCCTGAAGCAGAGACAACCCGATGTGCCAAGTGCACATATAGTGCGTTCTACGGCGACCTTCGCTGTCTGTGCCCTTCCACATTTCAGGATCAAAATATGAGCATTTCCTTTCGAGATTGCTAAGCCAACATGACAGAATATTAGGTTTTTTTCGCTCGGTATTCTGTCCACGGATCTCTCCCATTTTTGCTTCTCTCGGCATCACGCCTTCGTGAGGAGGGGAGTGCACTGATCCATGTTAGAAACCGTCACCAGGGCGGCCCTCTTGGTCGCATCAGAGTTTGTGGGCGAACGCCGTCGCCGGGAGATGTCGGACAGCCATGGCCCTGGCAGTTCAGTGGGCAGTTCAGTTGGTGGGCAGCCGAGATCACCTTGCGGCACACGCCCCCTACATAGGACCACAGGCACTGTCGGAAAGAGCTCAAGCCGTCACCCCATCTCTCCCCTGAGGAAGGGTGGAAGCTTCCCCCGATAACATCATTGCAGAGCTGACGCTGGGAGGGAACGTCCCCAGCTATGGTCGGACCAAAGTCAAGCCCACTGATTGTGTATTGCCGGCGGCGCCTACACCACAATCTATTTGCGTACCTATGCACTGTAGCGCACAAACAGCATGCGAAAGAATTGCCTTTGTAAGACAGGGGGACACATGTACTGGCCATTGTGCAGATTTGATGAGTAATTGCATTGCTTTCCGGCATGTCTTTGGACAGATATTTTCCACTGGTGTATAGCTTGTGTGACTGTCGCCCTGGGAAAGAGTGCAAGATAGCGTATCGCTGAGACGAAGGCTTAGGCATAGCAAGGCAGTCTTTCATTAGCTCGGTTGCTGGCGTGTTTCACGCCCAGAACCTATGGTAGCGTGCACTATTGCTGCACTCTGGTAAAATCCTTAGTGCATCCTCTGTATTCTAAGATTCGGGGCATTTTTCTTCATTATAACCATACCAGCTTTCAATGAAATTTTCTTCGTAATTGTGCGTGCAAGTTTGAAGCATACTAAACAAAAAATTAGAGGTCTATCCATTAAGTATTGGTGATTCGCACTGCTTTGTAACATGGGCCTTTTTGCCGAGTAAACGTCGCTATTTGGGTTCCAAAATGACCAAATTTGTCTTTCGTCTACCCCTCAAAATGCTCGCGTCTCACTTTTTCTTCTTGGCAATTGGTATTCAAGGGTTCTCAACCTTTCCTGTTTTCAACTGTTTTGTAATTTTGAGACCGTGCTTGTAAGGAATTTTGTTTCCCAATAGACAACAATTTACTTCTGATGGAGGAACCATTAAACTGCAAAGGAAGCTGCAGCTTGCTAATCAAATACAGCTCTGACACCAGTGGAAACCGATATTATTGCGATGTAAACTGCGATGCCATTTGACACTAATTGATGGCATCACACCCTCGTTTTTGCCATCGCAAGGACCGTGATGGCGCCACTTTGTGTCAAAATGGCATCGCAGTTGGCATCGCAAGCATGGTCTTTTATGATAGTGTGATTGGATGGCGAAAGTGCCGAGGCGATGAAAGAACGACCTTATGGGGCGGATTGTCCACATTGTGGAAATTCCAACCTTGTTAAACAATGGGTTTAACACTTTCGCCGCATGGGCGCAGGCTGGCCCTCTTCACAATGCCTCGCTTGGTCAGTGGCCTGAATTATGGGGCGGATTGTCCACATTGTGGAAATTCCAACCTTGTTAAACAATGGGTTTAACACTTTCGCCGCATGGGCGCAGGCTGGCCCTCTTCACAATGCCTCGCTTGGTCAGTGGCCTGAATGACAGAGTACAGGTGTTCTGGCATGGTTTGAGCAGAACAGCGGCACTCCCTGGCAGTTGCAACCCGTTGCAAAGCGAGCGCTAAAATACAAATCGTTAGTTAATTTTTACATAATACTTGCAGCGGACACGCCTAGCTCGACGCACTGCAAGCCGCGCTTACTAACGTACGTCTCACCAGTCTCAATCTTTAAATGCGCATGTGGGGGGATCTGGGACTTGCCTAAATGATCCACATCTCTCCCTCACGCTGTCGGTGCGCACCACGGACAAGAAAGGGGTCCGCGGACTAATTCATTGGTAGAAGCCACCCTGAAGCTTCAGGGCCAATGCCTCCACCATAGCTATATTAAGGCCCAGGGGCACAGCACCATGCATGCATGCGCTTGGAAACCCCCCGCCCAAGGATGCCCGCCCGATCACGACGGCGATTGGTGGGCCAGGCATCATGTGGCGGGGGCGTCGTGATGCCAGAGCGCAACCCTTTGGGCCAAGTGCGGGCGGTTGGCGATGACAGGGCCGGCAAGGGGGCGTGTTTAATAATAAGATTGTGCATCCCTGTAGACATGAGGCTGGGCTCCCTTGGGGTGCCCAAAAGAGGGTCAGTGTGAGCAATAGGCTTGCTGCCAGGCCTGCAGCGAACTATGCTGCCGCCCTGCTCATCGAACTATGCCAGCGAGCTCGCCGCTGCGCAGGCTGTGCCTTCCACCCCGCGCCCGGTTGCCAATTGGGATTGCGACGGCTCTTGATGGAGCCGGCTGCCCCACAGGCATGCGAGCCAGGTTAACCCTACGCCTCCTTGTGAATAGGTGCTCCCTCTGTGGTTGAGACCGTTCCCGTGGCGATCATTTCCTTTCCCGTGTGCGGTGCCCTTGCACGTGCCCCCACTAGGAAAAAAGGGCAAAATAACACGTGTTCAAATGTGTACAAAGTTTACGGGTTTGTGTTATTTTTGTGTTCTTAGCGTGCAGAACTTTGATGAAATGTGTTCTATGTGTGTTTGCGAAAGTGTTATTTGGCCCTTTTTTCCCTAGTGCCCGCCTGGCCCCAGCCTACTTGAGAAAAAAGGTGCTTGCGCCCTGGTTGACACCATTCTCGTGGCGATTTTTTGGCTTCCCACACACCCAACCCCATGCACACCTGGGGATGCGGTGCGCGAAACTGCAGGCGATTACTCGATCGGGCGCCTTTTTGTTTCACGCACACGCATCAGGGACTCGCCCGGAGTGGCCGCACCGGACCGTCCAGTGGCCGCGGGGTCAGGGGGGTCTGACTGCCGGGCCACCGGGCCCAGTGGGCCACTCACGAGGCGCTGGGGGGGGACCCAGCGGTAGTGGATTTTTTTGTTTTAGGTAGCGCCAACATGAAAGTGGGAATGGTGAATGGATGTGGATGCTGGCCCCCATTTCAAAATTTGAGATATATTGGATGTTATGTAACGAGCAAATGAATGGGTCTCAATCGGCTCCAAGGGCCAGAAGGTCTCACCGCTTGCTGGCCAGATTCGCCTCTGAGAAAGGAGGCCGATGATCCAATCCGGTGATCCGATCCTGAGCAATGGATGGGAACAGCGCAGAGCCGGTCCTGGCCTTTAGCATTCCGCCCACCACATCACATTCCTAACACAATGCGCAAGGCGACGTGGTTCCTACCTGCATTACATTGATATGGAGTGGTTGAATGTCGTAACAGGCGCGCACTCGCTAGAAAGTGTTAAACCCGTCATTAAGGGGAAATGAAACATTTCCCCTTAACCATGCAAATATTTGCTCAGAATCGATTATTCTTTGCCCCATGTCGCCACACCCTATTGCCCCATGAAATGCGATGAGCTGGCATGAATAATAGAATCCCCATGGGCTATGTTCAATGTATGGAGTGGAAAAAAGCAATCCCAAGCCTCAGTCCCTATGTCCCACACGAGCCACGCACATCGCACATGTGTCAGAAAGCGCACCAGGTTTCCTAGGCCCTGTCACACAAGCTCAGAAATACCCCACTGAATTGTTGCATCTACCAAACCCTTGCAGATTCATGGCAAGTGAAATGGGCATTTGAAAAATCTGGACAATCCAAGAGTATACGCGTTCGGTCCTCCCGCTAAAACCACACATACGACAAGCGAGTGAATAAAAGAACTGGCGGCGAAAAAGAATAAAGCGACGTGAAAACGCACGGCAAAAAATTGATGAAAAACGACTTCTGGATCCAAAAAGGGCTTTGCACAATCAGTGGAAGGTTTGAACGTCCAATTTACATCCAATGCGCAACGCAATGCGCTGTGCGTCGCCAATCAGGATTAGCTCGTGCACTGTAGTAACTGGTCAGCGCCACTTGGCAGGTTGGGCACAATTGTGTTATCCACGGTTTCTGCGGTTACCTTTATACATGAAGAACGCTCCAGGGATCTCCCTGGATGCTCGCCATCGTGTGATCATCAGTTTTCCAGTTGCTCATTGCGAGGCAACTACATTGCACAAAAATATTGTCCCTTGTCCATAGCCTACCAATGCCGATCCTGAAGTGTGCCCTATAACAGGCTTGGATTTTACGTTTTTGTTTACGTTTTGACGCGCAGAAAAGTCAATTTAGCGAAAGGTGCGGTGTCTACGGCTATTTCCACGTTTTCCCGGTTTGCTGGGACAACGAGGTTTCATGGTGAAAGTTGCGGACAATGACCAGTCCTCCGCCATCTGCAGCACCCAAAAACAGCGCTCACCTCGCCCACGGCAGGGGCAACGGCGACGCGGAATGAAAGTTTGTTTTCTACCATTCCACCGCCTCTGGCGGTCTCTCCCCCGACTCCCCAAATCCGTATGTACTGTCCTTATGTACACGGGGCTGTGTTTACGTTGTACTTTCGTATTTTTACGCGCTTTCACGAGCAAAAAGGTAAATTCAATTTTTACGGGTAAAAACCTAAATACCTTCAATTTTAGCGGCGCAAAAAACAAGCTTGGCCATCATCGCAGCTTTAGACACTGCGGCCACTGGACATCGCCATGTGTGGTACTGTGTGCTGTTTGCTCAATCTTGTTGCACCTGGACAGCACTACACCAGTTTCTGAAGAGTGGAAGAAAGCCATGCGAGAGTACTCACGGCGGGCATTTTATATTCTACAATGTTGCTGACAAAATTTCTTTTCTATATCATAGAATGCGTTAATAATACTTCCTCCGTCCGGAATTAATTGTCCTCTATGACTTTGGCGTCTTACTTCTCTATCATAGAAAGTTCATTTCTCATTCAAATTTCTTGCAAAACTACGCCTATGTTTTGAGAGTATGCAGTCAATATTTCAAGTCAATCCGTTGAGTATTGCGGATTTGGCAGCACTTTGCAGCAAGGGTCATCTAGCCAGAAACCCACCAGTTTTTCAACATCCGTGTTGGAATGGCCATTTTCGCTGTTTTGAGGAGCACGCCTTTGCGGCAACGCTACAAAGCCGCCCGGGCAAAACTATTCACGTCATTTGGACAGAAGATCATGGAGGTGCTGTCAAAGGAAAAGGGCAACAGAAAATGTGTCGTGAAAGTATTGATTGTGAAAGTCGCCGTGTCTTGCGGCTGCAAGTTCGATTGGCCAAATCATCGATGCCCATTAATTCCAAATTTCTGAGCCACGACTTTTGGACCTCCAACTGCACTACGAGGGATACTGCAAGAGGTCCCCCAAATTCCCCGCAGACCTTTAGGAAGGTGGTGGCCATCACCCCATTCAGCGGCGGATAATTAGGGGGCAATTAGGGGGCAATTAGGGGGCAATTAGGGGGCAATTAGGGGGCAATTAGGCAGTGACCCTCCTGCATAGGAATAATGAATCGACCATTTTTTGGCACTTGAAGGGTTTGAGCTTAAGAAGACCAGCTAGATAGATAAAACTATATCTCTCAAAGGGAAACGCACTTGTTGGGCTGCGATAGATTGTGGATTGCATGCAAGAATTGGCAGATTATGGCAGTTTGTGAGGTGTGGGCCAGGCTGCTTACAATAACAACGATTCGAGCCTCAATCGAGGCAGATTGTCCAAACAAGTATACTGCATAACCTTGGAACAATAGCTCGCACATAGTCCAAGCTTGAATATCCTGTACCCTAGCCTTGTTTGCTTGCTTTACGTACGCACGTCAAAGATCGACAATGGCCGAGATTTCAAAAACCATCAAAACTGTGATAATGGCCTCCCACGATGGGGATCCAAACATGCTCGCGCATGTTTGGCAAGCACTATTCCATTTAAGGGACATTGCCCTTCACTCTAAAGATGATAACAACTTATCTTTAGTGCACCAAGGACGGGAGTGACCCAAAAAACGTGCGGTTCTCTGGCAAATGCGGAATCTGCACGCACTCTTTTTGGACGATTTTCAACCAAATTTGGGGGCCATCTAGAGGGGTTGGAACTAAATATTTTTTTTGAAAATTGGTAGTTAAGGGTTTTGCAACCCAATCTTTCCGATTCTGATATTTTTTGGTAAGTTTCAGATGTCTTTTACAACGAATTTTATCTCTCAAATAGAGGACAATTAATTCCGGACGGAGGAAGTATATTCTAAGTATTCTAAGTATTCTTCTAAGTATTTTCTTTTCTTTCTTCGAAGTATTTTCTTTTCTTTACGACAGTTTCTGTGGCAGAAACTCACACAACAAGCAGTGGTGAACGACTCGGCATAGGATACTGCTCAGAAGGCAACACAGCAACGCCAGGAAGGCGCTGTTCCCTCTATGCCTCAACGATAACTCTGGTCGTCCCATCGCCCGCAGCGCCGGGGGCCGAATAATTGCCGCGAGGACGGCCACATCCTCGGAACGCCCTCAGCACACATCTGCATGCCTGAACGGAAGGCGAGAGCCGCTGTCGGGGCCACTGCTTGTGGGCTGCTTTGGCAGAGAATGTCATCAACAGGGATTAGTCGTGGTTCTACGCTGGGTCGGATATGGCCCGAGCTTCCTTTGCACCACGAGCTCTGCGGAGGTCTGAGCAGGGACTCGCGTTTTTGACAGTAAACTCTGCGGAGGTGTCAGCAGGAACTCTTGTTGATATGTGCGTGATATCTGAGGTTAGGTGCAGCACAACAAGCCAGATGGAAAAAAGGCAAGGAAAGGAAGATGGCTGTTTTCTACTGAAAGGCACACAGCGTCCAGTCGGGTCAATAGCACTGGAATTTAAATGCAGTAACGTGGTTAAAATTCCATCCTGCAACCGCGACCATGTGGTCAGTGTACCGATGCGATATCGTAACGACTGCTTGAGTCGAGCGGTAATAGGCCGCAGTGCGTGCATGTGCTCCAACCTGCCATCCCACTAGTAACTTTTGGACCAAGTTAGTACACGCGAAGCTGTGCAATCACCGTGGTGATGACCACTAGCAAAAGAGGGCCAAATAGCACTAGTGTTCCGTGTAAGTATAAGTGTTCCGGCTAAGTTCCGGTTTGCAAAAGTACTCTTGCAAACACACATAAAACACATTTAATCAGTTTTTTGCATTCTGGAAATACGAAAATATCTCAAACCCGTAAATTTTGCACACGTTAGAACACGTGTTATTTGGCCCTGCTCTTCCTAGTTGACAGCGCTCACCTTTCACGCCCCGCAATTGCTGTCTAATGCTGAAAACACTGTCGGACAAGGCACGCGCACGTGACGCCAGCAATATCAGTTCCATTATAATATTTCTGATCTATTTTATATTGCTATTGTATTATTTGCGTATTCAGTATTAGCATTTCCGCATTGTGTACTTAGCGTTTCACGCATTGACATTTCCGCACTGTATTCAGCCTTTCCCCAAAGGATGCGCCCCTCAGCCCGGTGATGCGGAATGGCATATATGGCGTTCCTCAAAATGAACTTATGCAAATAGCAAACGACATTCCTTCTGAGAAATGCTAAAGAGGAATCCCTTTGGAACACAAGGCAACGCCAAATTTGCTTAACCCGCGCATCAGCAGCGCCAAGATGATCTATGGGCTGGTTTCCATGTCCCTTTAACGCCATGCTCATGCGGGCTTGGTCTTTGCGTCTCAAACATGCATATTGGGTGTGTAAATACATTCAAATAGTAGGATTTTGCGTGAAAAGGAGTAGAATGTATAAAATCGTCTTGTGTACATAAAGCCAGTACATACAGACTCAAGAAGTCTAGGGAGCGCCAGCCAGATTCCTGGCGACTATTGGTACACATGACCGGGTCGGGGGTCACCTTGGTATAAAATCATGCCAAGGAACGCGGTTGAGGCGTGATTTCTTGGTAATTATGTAATTGCCAATTATATATGGAGTGTGGCGGAAATATGTCATGCCGCTCTAGAGCTTGTACCACCGGTTTGAGAGGGCAAGTGGAGTTGGGTGAAGCTGTAATGCTTGTATTTGCCAATACTGAGAGGGCTGAGCCCATGACGGCATTAAGAGTGGTGGCAACGTGCAAAAGGTGTAGTCAACAAATGCGAGAGGCGGCACTTGACCTGGGGACCTCCTGCAGAGGATGGAAGGCCAGGTGGTAAATGTGAACACGTTTTGCGCCCTAAAAATCTACTACAGGGATGGCAGAGACCATATAGGAGGCTTGGGACGCTCCGGAAAGTTCCACAGTAGGGTGAGAAGTGTATTGGGGAATATTCCGTAGTCTGAACATGGAATCAGGGACAATACCTTGCCAGTGGAGCCCAAAAGCCGAGTGCCCAAGCCGCATCGCCTGAAAAATTCAAGAATCCCATTTGCGACAGCCATGGCGGCCCCCATCTGAAACGTACGTGGAGAAACCTCCGCAGGTCATCCATCTGAGGTGGGAGGAAGCTGGTCAAGTTAATCTTCTATGACTGTGGGGCCACGAGCGTACTTTGGTTGATCCATTATGTGTGGGGAGGCGAGTGGATTTCAATCTCATGCAGTAGACGCTGTACGGCGTCCCCCAGGACAAGAGTCCTCAAAATCTTTGAGCCGAATCTCCAAGAAGCTGGAAAGAGGTCCAGAGGCGGAGGAAAGGAGGCTAGTCAGATGGAGGAGTACGTACGAGGAGACCAGCGACCCCTAGGGGAGCTGATCTTGAGGAGCAGGCAGAACCCCTAAAGCATGGAGGTGCGAGGCGGAGAGAGGGGATTCGGGTGGGCAAACACTGGTTAGCATGTGTAATCCATGCCATCTCATTGAAGTGCATGTGTTTCGAGCTTAGATTCTGCTCTTGCTCCCTCGCGGTGCCCCTCCCCTGAGCCATCTCGCGTTGCGATTCTGCCTTCGGTTGTTCCAAAGCCATTGCCGCTGGTGTGGTCGACGAACTTTAATTTCGTTGCCTCACCACTAGGGAAAAAAGGGACAATTAACACTCTTGCTAACACATTTAATCAAAGTTCTGCACGCTAAGAACACAAAAACAACACAAACCCGTAAACATTGTACACGTTTTGAACACGCCTTATTTGGTCCTTTTTTCCCTAGTGCACAGAACTTTGCGACATTGCTTTTGTGTGGTTGCTGTGTTGAACGCTGCTTAAATTGGTGAAACTGTGACCAGGATCCCGTGTGCATGATGTGAAAACACGACGATTGTGTGCCGCGCCCTTGTGCCATTGGAGGTTGCACATGCAGCTCAAAGATTGGTGTCTATTGAAGGCGTCGCTCCCCAATCATGCGCTGCATACAGCACCCGCCCCGTCGCTGCATCGTGCCTGCACATCGCGTGCTAGGGTCTGTGTCGCGCGGTCACTGAGACCCTGTATTGTGGGTTGCGGTGGTCGCTGAATCTCTCTGAGCAGCCTATGCAGTGATCATCGTGTTGCTCACTGGGATTCTCCATCTGGTGTAGTACAGCGCCACGTTTGTAAGCGCCCCGCTTCGGCAGCACTGAGTGGAGCGCTGCGACCGAAGTCGCAGCGTGCGCGGTGAGCTTACTGTGGTACTTCGCGCAGCAAAGTGATCTCCGTGTAGGTTGGGGTGGGCTTGGCTGTGTTGCGACGAGATATTCGTGGGTTGCAGTGCAAATGGGGAGGAATAGCTGCTGCGTCGTCGTTTTCTGGGCCTCTGGGTGTTATAATACACAGTCGCCCCACCCATCTGCTTCTGTGATGGCTCATCAAAACGTGGATATTTCACACGAGTGAATCCACGTCGCAGTCGTGAAGAGCAGACATCTGAGATTCGATGTTTCTGTGATGCTTCCGACATTTCACTGGGAGGCTAGACGGAAGAGCATCTCTCCACAGATGATTTTATTGCAGAGCTCGTCAGCATCGCACTGAGTACCCGCATTGATCACATAGTGTGCCAAGCAGTGACGCAACTGTCTACATTAGTAGTTTGTTCGTCGAGTCAACGAGAAATCACCCAGACAAATCACTGAAAAGGAAACAAGAGATTAGGCAGCTAGACCTCCTGTTTACCCTTGAGGGCATTTGCTGGCCTGACACGCACTCTGTATTTGCAACAGACTGCGTAAAAGGTAGACAGCATAGATACAATAAAAAAAGGTAACCGGGTCAATGTTTGTCTCCAGACGCAACTGAAATTTTCCTCGCGATACCCTTAGTGTGCGGGTCCTGTGCCCGTGCCCAAGCAGCTCTTGCAAGGATTCAAATTCGAAAACACGACGTCTCTGAGTCTGCCAATGTCGAATCGCTTGGGCCGTATTTGACCACACAAGAAAACGGGGCCCATGCACCTTATTAGCGAGTATGGCATCTGGCTATGTAGGTTGTGGCGTGAATATCCCAGCCCGTCTTGCAAAAGCAGACGCTTGTGCTCCTCCTCGGAAAGTTGCAGTGGATATGGAACTAACTATCTTGCTATTAGATCTCTGCCTTTGGGCGACGTTGGCCGGGCCCGCCTGCTCCTGTCTGGGCCGGCTGCTTCTGTCATGTCGAATTTGGCGGCCCTTGGGCTTCTGTCCCCTGCGGTGGCCAGCTCCAGGCGTTCAAAGAGGACCAGTGGTTTTGGCGCCCTTGGGGGTAGCGGGCTTTGGCGGGCTCGGGCGGGGGAGGCTACTTAGACTCGTCCCTCGGTCCCCACCTTATCTTGTTACGCTTGCCACCCGGCCCAGCCCTATTAGGATGAGTTTCGGTTTAGTCGCGGGATGATGAGGCAGTTCAGCACTGGAGATAGGGGGCTGACTCAGGGTTGAGTCACGGAGAATACTGGCTTAACTACTAGCGAAGTGACTGGGCACACTTGAGATGTGAGTACCTTGGGTTGATTTGGGCAAACAGACAACGTATTTGTTCTTGTTCCATTGTGTGTGCAGAGCTGGGGTGGGTAAGGCAGCAATTGTGTCCCGTACTTGCTTCCCACAGATTGGAAGATATCCGCTGCTGAGATTGTTATCACATGGTTGTGCCATGGAGCAGCGTAGGACGGGGCTTACAACCGCCCATGTTTGCCGTGGTTTATTCTGTTGTGAAGAGGCTATGCTACCTCATTTGCTGATGTACTAGCTCCCGCTGCTACTATCGTCCCGTTGCTCGTACAATAACCAGACTCGGGATTCGGCATCTGCAGATGCTAATATCTAGACAGGGACCAAAATCTGCTTCTCTTCGACCCGATGGCCGCGGCCTTGAGATATTTTGTGGATGTGGTGTCTGGATGCACAACCAGCAATTTTGATGTTACAATTCCATCGACTCCCAAGGCATCTGGACCACTTGGACCTCAGCATAACAGCCATACATTTGCCATCGTCAAATAGCCTCTTGCATGTTCACTGCCGCCTTTATTGGACCCCGTGCGCAGTTGTCTCTACCGCAAATCTCTGCAGCTCACTCTCAGCCGAGGGTTGAGGTACACGTGTTGGCACAGTTCATAGATTTCCTGCCCGGTGGATGGCGCCTTATGCGCGTGGTAGCCACGCAGCGCGCAGGTCCTGACCACATCCATTCCGCCAGGTGTAGTCAGCCTGAAGATGCCACATTTTCGTCGCTTGTCTGCTGGCGCCATCACGATTGTTACTGCTTCTGGGAGCATAATCTGAAACCTGAATGCTGTGTGAACGTCGATCGATGATAGGTCGCATTCGTCCTCAGTGCGGCTGTAGATCCAACCCATCATGAGTAGGCCGTCTCCAAGCACCTCGTCCACGACCTCCTCCTCCCCATTCGTCATCTCCACACGGTTTGCGCAGCCTTTCTGTTTTGGGAATATTAGCTTCCTGACCTGCAGGAGGCTGTGCTCAGCAATCAACTCGCCTGAGCAGCGACAAAAGTAGCTTCAGAACGTTTTCGTGGTCAAGAATCTTGCAAATCTATTCCACCTCTGTTGGTCTGTGCAGCGGACAACAGCAGCCAACAGGGAGATGCACAGAGAAACAGTATGTTTGGGCATTGCAAGTTGTGCTGATGTCTTGTCCTGCGCCGTCTCCTCTGCTGTCACAACAACTGAAATATCCCATGAGCGCTGATTTGAATGACAGGCAGAGAAATCCAGATACTTCAGAACACAAAAGCATCTGCTGCAAAGTTTGCAAGATTTTTTTTTTGCACAGATGACCTGTGACACTTTCGTACATAATGCAACCATGTGCATCATCTAGATTATGCCTATTTGCACAAATGTCAATCGGCTGCAGAGCGAGGACCAAACCCTCACCAGCCAGGAGGGCACAGGTTGAGATGCTCTTCTGGGTGTTCATCTTGGCAACCTCCAGGAAGGTATTCAGCATCTCTAGAGATATGTGTACATCTCTGAGGCCTCCATGCCGTCTTGTGGGCACAATACTCTGGGATGCAGATTCCCGTCCAGGATACACCACCTCAGCCGAGGCATGTGCAGCTACAGTTTGCACCTGTTACAAACAAATGTGCTCAATGGTGAGCATCAACAACCATATATCAGCCAGTCATTGTCGGTGACAAGACCTGGACAGAAGCATGCCCCCACTTCACAGCACCTGCAAGTGTTGCACATGTGCAAACTGCTTTAAATGCAAAGTCACTGCCCCTTAGAACTACTGTGTCCTTTGGGTGTTGCTTGTACTCAGCATCAGTCTCTTAAACAGCCAGAAGAGGCAGCATATTGCTCCATGGGTCTGGGCACCATGGCAGTACTACAGGACCCAATTTCCCACTGGCAGGTCATCAAAAAACTAAAATTCTCACACTATTCACTGTGTGTGGAGCATTGTTCAGGGTTGGCTTGCAGAACAACACTTGCAAATAATCAGCCACTCCACTGAGGACAAAGTTGCAGCCAAATGAAAAGATACAGACATTGTGCTTCATGGGATGGCCTGACAACAGTTGTGTTGGCACCTGTGTTTCATCCATCGACCTGCCATGCTCCTGATCAGGACAAACACGCGAGGGCCCCTTGCTGGGACTTGTGCTGCTGTGATGCTCACAACACTTCCCCAACTCTATTTCAACCAATAAACAACATAATACTCACAAATGCAGCACACTGCCTTTCCAGCCACACTGCCTTTCCAATGTCCAAACAGTTTTGGGGTCTAAGGACAGAATCCTACTCAACTCCCCCTCACCTGAGTCTCCTGAGGCCCATGCTGGAGCCCCAACTGTGGCCCAATCCCGGGGCCCATTGCATTGGATGCAGGAAAGCCTGAGGGGCTGTGCGTTGGTGCAGCATCCATCAGAGAAGCCTGTTGCATGAGGCCATCTGCAGCAAATGCAGAATGCAAGGGCCCTCCTGTGGGGACCACCATCGGCACTGATGGCACATCGATGGTGGGGTACTGCACCCCAATGGGCACACTGCCCACACCTGTCCCCACAACTGCTGTGCCTCCCAAAGTGTTGTTGTTTGTGCCATATGAGCTGCCCATGATTTCGTGTCTGTTCACTGTTCTACTTCTGGTAGCAAGTGTGGAGTTGATCATGATGTCTGGAGGGGGTACCGTTCCCCCAACACCAGGCTGCCCCGGTAAAACAGTCATTCCTCCATAATCAGGATGGCCAGAGGCATTTGGGAAGGCAGCTGTGGTCCCTCCAACACCCCAATTGAATTCAGGGAGGTTCGATGCACCAATCTGACAGGCATGCTCAGGACGTGGATGTGCAGGCCCTCCTGAGGTTTCCATGATTTGCTGTTGCAAGACCTTGCCCTTCAGAGTTTCCTTCTTGGGAAGATAGCACCTGCCCAGTTGCTGTTGCAGGGCAAATGGGACATATGTGTCTCAGCAAACACAAACAGACAAAACAGCGCTGAAAATATCTTGTTCAAAGCTGACAATCTGCGCTCTAGAGGGCGCTATACCAAAACCTCCAATTGCTCTCGCTGCAAACTGTGATATCACTGCAGAGCTAGTGTCCTAGCTTCTCCAAGACAACTGCGATTGGCACCTGGCTGTGTGTTGTGATGCTCAGTAGACTGGTTCTGTTGGCGCCATGGGTCAGTGAGCCTCTCAGTTGCTGGGCACCATGATGGGTGCATTTGGCAGACACATGACTGGCACCTGACACTGTTTTCCTCAGACGTTGGAGCATTCAGGGAGCATCCCCTTTCAGTCGCCTTCTGCCCATGCGTTCTATGACTACTCTCGTGACCAGCAAAAATACTTGCAGATAAAGAAAAAAGGAGTCCTCGCAGCTCGAGCGAGTGCGTTTGCACCATCAAGAAGTATTTTGTTATGCAATATTACAGTGATAAATACAGACTAGTATGTGACCAGGCAGTCGTGATGAAGGCCTGCCCAATGCCTCACACAACCGATTCAGATGCAATCCTCTTGACAAACGCAGAAATCAGAAGGTGAATTTTTCTGTGATCGTCTGTCCTCTTAGAAGTTTAGAAGTTTTGGGCCGCATGTCACCGTATCACAGAGGTTTGGTCAGACTTCCCACAACCTTTACTCCTCCACTGGTTTGGTTTTTGAGATGGGAGGGGCCCTAGGTGCATCTTCAGTTACCTGCTTAGCGTACTCACATCGACCGCACACTGCTGACACAGATGGACATCGGCGCTGTTGGGTGCCAGTGACTACAGCACAGGGGCTTTGCACAGGCAGCACTTACAGCCTTCCGATTCTGAGCGCTTGGGATCTGGGTGGCCGCCCCTTCTCGCTGGCCTGACCGTCATGCGGCCAATTGTCTCCAGGCTTCACGGGGTACATCAAGGGGGCAGGCAACCACCCTTCGACCACAAGACATGAAAATTGTGGTCTTTTTGTAGGGTGTCTGTAGTCGGTGCGTCCTAGAACCCAAAAATGAGCTGCCAAGCAGATACAAACATGGTGATGGATTTAGAAGAGCCATGCAGGAATACCCCGTATGCAAGAATATGAATGTCGCCTTTCACTCAGCGATGGTGTCTTCTGCCACAATCCGGGTTGGGGCCCAGACGCCACAACGCACAGAACGAGGAGTTGCCAAGGTACGCGATGCAGGGCAGCGCCTTGCACCAGCGGGGCAGCTTGGCAAAGGGGGCCCGCAGTGGCCGTGGACAGTCGAGATCGGGGCAGGGAGGGGCCGGGGTGAAAACGAAGCACACGACCTGTGGACCCAAGGCGCCAGGGCATCCAAGAGCCGGTTCTTGTGGTTTACAGGGGCAGGGCCGACATGCGGCGCGAGAGGAAGCAAGGGTCCCGTGGCTTGGGACCAGGGGCAACAGGTGGCCGGGAGCCCGCGCGCGCCGGCGAGCCCTCCTGACTGTCGGCGCAAATAGGTGACTGAGGAGCTGCAGGCTGACAGGCCTGTTCACGAGGTCACCCCCACTTGTGCCGACATGGCGTGGAAGGCCGTCCCGCGGCGAGCATCCCTGATGCAATGCAGGCACGCGCCGTGGAGCGGCAAACATGAGGCCCCGAAGGATTCACCAAACCCAGGACCCGCTCTCGGCAGGTGACCCCCATGGCGCCGACGCGCGTCGTCGTCCCCTCCCATCAATCCAAGTGCGTTCGCCCCTGGCCAGCAAGTGTGATCGCCGGCGAGCGGCGGCCTGATTGGCCTGAATGCTGGGCCCGGACGGCGGCCCACGGGCTCACCTGAGGCCAATTTCCACCGGCGATCCGAGTGGCGCCAACCTCTACCCGAAGGCCCAGCGTCTAAGGCCTGAAGCGCGAGACACATGGGTTTCGTCATCCCCCCAAAAGGTCTGGAACCAGCCAATTGGGCAGTCCACCCGCAAAAGAACAGACACAGCGATACACCGCACCTGAAGAGCTAGACAACTGGTTTTCGTCAATCCCCGAAAGGTACGGATCCAGCCAATAGGGCAGCCCATCCACAGAAGAACAGCCACAGCGATGCACCGCACAACGCCGTTGCGTTTGAGCCAATACCCCTCTGCCCGAACCAATGTCACTGCAGTGACAATTGGCGGGCTGGCAAGGTCCCTGGGCGTCAGCGTACTCGAACCCACCCTCCGCCCGAAGCGCCCCTGAAAGGCACAACTCCCCACGCGCACCTCGAGCTGCAACGGACCAGGCCGGCACGGCAGTGGGGACACCGCTCGCCAGCGCCACGCAGAGCCGAAGGCCGGCGGAAAAGCAGAAGCGGGTTGGAGGGAAACTTTCCGCCGCCAAGTCGCGAAGAAACAGCCGGCGGCTTGGAAGGGAGTCCAACTTCATTCGCAACGATCAGTCCCAAGCCCAGAGAAGTTGTACGGTGTGGTACCGCTGACGTGGGGAGCCCTTCGGCCCGCCAACGTCCTCCTTGTGGCTCCCCGCTCCGTTCCGGCATTGCCACCGTTCCCGTCGTACTTTACTTCGATGCGACAGGCTGATTCGGCGCTGCTAATAGTCGCTGCCACCAAAATCCGGTCGCCGGGTGCTGGTTTGCGCAGACCAAAGCTGTCCTCCAGAAGCGGTGGGCCCAGAACGTCGCCATGCCCGTCCTGTCCATCCCGCCAATGTCACCAGCCGGCGCCGCCTTCGAGCGGCACACACGAGGGGTGAACATGGCGCCAACGAGAAGAGGCGGCGCCCCGAAACGTCGCAAAGCGTCGGTGCCGCCAAAGCCGCCCGCGCCGCCTGACGACAAGGCGTGCGTTGGCGAACGCCCGGCCTGGGCACCACGGGGCATTCAGCTGCTCGATCCCATGGGACAACCCGTCCCACAATCGACCAGCGATGGGGAGCAGGATCGCAGGGGCGGCGCGGGGCCGGGCTCGTCGCGCGATCCCGCCGCCCGGCTACGGCGGACAGCGATGAAGATTCCGGCGGGGACTTTCTTCCTGCCTTTGCTGCCCACTGGGCGCGCCCCTGCAGTCCCCAAGGCCCACAGATTGCCTCCGCACGGAAGCGGGCGCAAACCAAGAGGCAGCCAGGCCGCCTGCCATGGCAAAGGGCCCAAGGGGTTGAGGACAGGGCCAGAAATGGCCGGCCACCCGCGTCGTACGCCGGCCGGCAGCGCCCGCTCGGCCGCCTGCCCGTCCCTCCTGCAATGTTGCACCGGCGGCATGGGGCGCCGCTTGTCGCGCTAATGCTCTCGGCGCGAGATGCCGGGCTGCCGTCGCCGCTCCCTCTGCGTCTTGGTGCGCGACGGGGGCCGGGCGCAATAGGTCGAGCCGGGCAAGCCGGCCGTCGCGTTCGCTTTTCGCGAAGGAGGCGGGTGGGCCGGCCGTGGGGGTATGTGACTGCGCTAAGTTGCTTTGAGGCTCGCGCTCGGTGCCGCATGGAGTGCCGGGGGCCGCCTCGGGTGCCGCCTGGCAACCCACCTAGCGATAGCGCTCCAGACCGGGAGTGCCCCGCGGCTCCGTGCTTTTGCCGACACACTTGGCAAAGGAGGAGCGATGGCGTTCCGCTGCAGTGGGGATGGCTGGGTGGGAGATCGGGCGCACACTCACAAGAGCTTCGTGGCGGCGTTCACGTGTACCTACCTACCCCTCGATCGCCCGGCCTCCGCGTTCCTGCTGCGTCCTGGTCGTGTTGGAGCCGGCACCGCTGCCTGGGACGCCTTGCTCGACCTTAACTACTGTTCTAATGCGTTAAGTACTGTTCAAACACCTAAAGTACTGGAGGACAGTAGCGACCCGTCTAGCGGACCCTCAATCGGCTTTTGTCACGGGGGGTTGCTACCCCACCACCACCACCACCTTTCTGGAAAGAACACAGGCGCCTGCCTGGTAAGCACAATGCCGCAGCACAATTTGTTGTGTCATACCACCACTTGCAGTATATTGTAGTATATAACTACAAATTGCCCTGTGGACTTATCAAGCTTCTGTTGTATCGATGACTAACCGAAGCACTGACTGCCAATCTACTCATCAAAGCCTCCAGACACTGGGAGAAAACGGCATGTTGGCGATGCCTACTGCAATGCCAATTGACACAAAAAGATGCCGTCACAGTGATTGCGATGGCATCAATTTGTGTCAAATGGCATCGCAATTGGCGTTGCAAACAGGCTGTTTTCTACAGGTAAGAGTTCAGCCCCACATGGGTCGCCACCCGTGAAGGTCGGCCAACCCTTCGATGATGCGAACCACTTCCCGTTCTCCAGTCGGCTGTCACTGGTGTCCAACGCCACGATCGGCATGCGCAGCTGGAATACTTCACTTGTGGTGTGCATTTCTTATTGGACACTCCTGTAGGGGGAAGACCACCCGAACTTGTCGAGGTCACGCGGCCTCGTTCTGTCAAATGTTCTGGAACAATGAAAAGGTATACGTCGTTCAATTGCGCAATTCAGCAACCTATTGTAAATGGAAGAGGCATATGGTCTCCAGAGCGGGATCAGACCAGAGATTGGTCCAATATCTGGTCAGGGGACTAGTATTCATGAAGTATTTTCTGGCTAGGGGGACGTGGGTGGGGGACGCAGTCACACTAGACTGTCCCCTGTGGTAGTGGCACAGCAGACAGACATCCTGGTCGCGGTTCGGGACATTTGCGACCACGGGCGGCAGCTGCACGAGCTGACCGAATTTGCGTCCGCTTAACTTTCAAAGGGAGCCATGACACGCGTTTGCGCGGGAATCTTGGCGCGCTTTTCAGGTCGGCGGCGGCACCCCTGGTTCTTGGGGGCGCCGAATATGGGCACCGCAGCCAACTGCGCTCGCAGGCAACGTCTTCTTCGTCCCTTTGCACTTGGCGGCAGCTTTGCACAGTGCTTCCGTTTGGCGTGGCTCGCACGGCTGGGGACTTCATTGGGCCCTCCGTCTCCGCGGAAGCTGTTGACCCATAGGACTCCGCCACGATTCGATCAGCCGGTGGGGACCGCGACCCCGCCCCGCTGGTCCGTCGCCTAAATCAGCTGCCGGGGTGCCAATGGCCTATACGACCACTTTTTCCCTGTTGCGCAAGACGCCGATCTGTTTGCCAATCTGGGGGCGGCGCCAACGCCGCTGGATATATATGCGCATATCTACATGGATAAGTGATATTAGTCAAGTGATATTAGTCGTAGTTGATCTGCCATATCTATAGTTCCATAAACGTTTCTAGCAAACCTGACCGCAATTTTCAGTTATGGATTGGATGGGCCGTGGGGTCACCCACACAGACTGTTGCGTAGGGCTGGTGCGCAGAAGTTATTTCCATCACTCTTACCAGCTGGTTCCAAAAATGCATCTTTTTCCCTTGGGAGTATCGCTCTTATATCCCTTCGTCACAAAGAAAAATGCATGAAGCCGTGTCCTATTGTCAATTGTTTAAATGTAGTACATCAGGTTTTCTAACATATGGCTTTGGTGCTTAAGACACACTGGCAGTGTACTTTTGTACTGTCCTGAGTACATGAAAAACAAAGGAAACTACAAATTTAAATGAAGAGCTACAACGCTGATTGGACGACAAAAGTAGAAGGTGATGGCGACCTAACCGAAGGAGCTGAAATCGCCACACATCTAGAAATTGTATAAATAGAGGGTAGTAGGGCAGATCACACAAGCCAATGGGACCCTGCAAACATTTCGCTCCATCCACATTGCATTGTTTGCAAAAGCCGGATCCACATGAAAGGATTGCATCAGTCATCACAATTTCAACTTGCTGTGATTAGTGCTGTGTATAATAGAGGCACAGAATGAGCTCAACAATGCTGAAGTTTCCGCTATGATGCATGTTCCCGCATAAGTAAATTATACTATATCAAATCTACTTTCCATTCAAAGTATTTCAATGCGTGCAACCAAAAGGTCAGCACTAGCAAGTCGTAAAATACAACAACAACAGTTTCGAGCGCCTTGTTAAGAGATGTCCACCAACGGATATTCTTCAGCGTTATCTTTTGCAATGAAACCCAGATCACAAGACTTCAAACGCCTCATGCAGCATGGGCATCTTTATGACATTGCAAGATCGGCAGCAAAGGGGAACTGTTTGTGGTCGAGATCTTTTAATCTTCAACATGGGCTATAGATGCTGAACCACGGGACAAGGGGAACTACCTCATGGCCATTCATTGGACAACGGCGGCCATGCTCAATTCTCGCAGTGTTCCGACGTAGCAAGAAGAAGATATGATAACAAAGGACAGAACTATGACAAGGCCCGCCCTGACGTTGCCGCTTAGCACAAAAAGGCATACTTGCGCTTCAAGTTCAAAGCAATGCGGTCATTAGCAGTACTGTCTCGGAAGAAAGCTAGAGGTGAGGCATGCTCACTGACAGGCCATTGGCCGCTCGCTTAAGTAGATCCAGCAGCAACCCACAAGGGTTGTTGTGTGTGTTCGCTGAAGAAACCCATCTGAAATAGTAGCCTTTCTGGCTTGGGCAAGCTGACATTGCAGGTAGGACACAATCAAGACCATCGGACTCCCCCAATTGGGAGAGGAATTTATATGGCACAGTAGAATACAATTGAATGAAGGACCCAGTACACCTCAAACTGATCAGGGATCCGAATCTGACTAAAGCTCCTTGTGGCAAGTCACAACAAGAAAACGATGGTGATATTGCAAAATGCTATGAATTCAATTCCCCCATCCATGGCCAGCATGCTCCCACATCGATTTGAGAATACAACATGTTTCCCATTCGTAAGGAACAACGATTGCACTCTAGAAAAACCTCCAGGAAAACTTTAGAATTCTCAATGGCCATGAATTTCCCAGTAGCAATGCTTGCAGTAGCATGAACATGTGCCGGTGCCAGCTTTTGCCAGTGGCAGAACGTTCCAGAAATTGGATCAGTGACACTGCATGTTGTTCATCATTCACTTTCAAGAAGAACTCCACTGCCTTTCGTATGTTCTCCTTGGCCAAAAGCAGCAACTCCTGTTCAAAGCACAGCATGCCCAAAGCCCTGTAAAACTCAGCCTGTTGATGGCAATCATCCAGCTCAATGCTGATGCTGAGCCCCTGTTGGTAGTTCTGATGTGCCTCCACAAAATCCTTCAACTTTTGGGCCATCATTCCCATGTTGTAGTAGGTGCAGGCTTGGGAATGTCGATCATCGAATTCAATTTCGATTTCGAGTGCCCGTTGGTAGTTCTGGCGAGCCTCCACAAAATCCCCCAGCTCTTGAGCCAGCACCCCCATCTGATGGTAAGTGTTTGCTTGGGAATGTCGTTCATTGAGATTGCCGCAAATGTTGAGTGCCCTTTGGTAGTTCTGACGAGCCTCCTCAAAGTCCCTCAACTCTTCAGCCACCATGCCCATATTATGGTAGGTGGTGGCTTGGGAATGTTGATCATTCAATTCAATGTAGATGTCGAGTGCCCGTTGGTAGTTTTGATGAGCCTCCGCAAAATCCCTCAACTCTTCAGCCACCATACCTATCTGCTCGTAGGTTTTGGCCTGGGAATGCTGATCATTGAATTCAATATCGATGTCAAGTGCCCGTTGGTAGTTTTGACGAGCCACCACAAAATTCCTCAATTCTTGGGCCACCATCCCCATCTGCTGGTAGGTGTTGGCTTGAGAACGTCGATCATTGAGATTGATGTAGATGTTGAGTGCCCGTTGGTAGTTTTGATAAGCATTCACAAAGTCCCCCAACTCTTTAGCCACCATACCCATATTGTGGTAGGTGGTGGCTTGGGAATGCTGATCATTAAACTCAGTGAAGATGTTGAGTGCCCGTTGGTAGTTCTGATTTGCCTCCACAAAATCCCTCAACTTTTCAGCCACCCTCCCCATCTGGTTGTAGGTGCGAGCTTGGAAATGTCGATCATTGAATTCGATGAAGATGTTGAGTGCTCGTCGGTAGTTCTCACGAGCCTCAGCAAAATTGCTCAACTCTTGGGCCACTACACCCATATTGTGGTACGTGCTGGCTTGGGAATGTTGATCATTGAACTCAATGTAGATGTTGAGTGCCTGCTGGTAGTTCTGATGTGCCTCCACAAAGTCCCTCAACTCTTGGGCCAACACCCCCATACTGATGTACGTGGCGGCTTGGGAATGTTGATCATTGGATTCAGTGAACATGTCGAGTGCCCGCTGGTAGCTTTGACGAGCCTCCCCAAAATCCCTCACCTCCTTAGCTACACTTCCCATCCGCTGGTAGGTTTTGGCTTGGGAATGCCGGTCATTGAGCTCGATTTTGATGTCGAGTGCATGTTGGTAGTATTTACGAGCCTCCACAAAATCTCTCAGATCTTCAGCTACACTCCCCATCTGGTGGTAGGTTTGGGCTTGTGAATGCCGATCGTTGAATTCAATGAAGATGTTGAGCGCCTGCTCATAGTTCTGATGTGCCTCCACAAAATCCCTCAACCTTTGGGCCACCATCCCCATATTGAGGTACGTGGTGGCTTGGGAATGTCGATCATTGAGTTCAGTGAACATGTCGAGTGCCCGTTGGTAGTTCTGATGTGCCTCAACAGAATCCCTCATCTCTTGTGCCAAGCTCCCAATTTGGTGGTATGTGTAGGCTTGGGAATGTTGATCATTGAATTCAATGTAGATGTCGAGTGCTTGTTGGTAATATTGACGAGCCTCCACAAAATCTCCTAACTCTTGAGCCACCACCCCCATGCCATGGTAGGTGATAGCTTGGGAATGTCGATCATTGAATTCAATGTAAATGTCGAGTGCCCGCTGGTAGTTCTGACGAGCCTTCACAAAATCTCTCAACTCTTGGGCCACCATCCCCACTTGGTGGTATGAGGTGGCTTGGGAATGTCGATCACTGAATTCAATGTAGATTTCAAGTGCTCGCTCATAGTTCTGGCGAGCCTCCACAAAATCCCTCAAATCTTTGGCCATCCTCCCCATATGGTGGTAGGTGTCAGCTTGGGAATGTCGATCATTGAGTTCAATGTAGATTTCAAGTGCTCGTTCATAGTTCTGACGAGCCTCCACAAAATCCCTCACCTGTTCAGCCGCTGCGCCTAGATTGTGATGGATCACAGCAAGCCAAGACTTGGTGACCTTGGTGGTGCTCTTTGCCGACTGAGCAATAGCAAGAGATCTCATGTATGCTTCTTTTGCGCTCCCGTAGTCCCTAAGCCTGGCATGCATTTTGCCAAGGAGAACTTGCATCCTGGCAACTTCCACCATAATTTCCTCAGTCCTGTATGGTGATGGGTATGCAGTTTGAGCCTGGACTATTACCATTCCCAGCTTCACGCCACTGTGGTAATCATTCTTCTGATCAAAGTATTCCATTAGGCATGCACCAACATCTGCACTCTCCATATCCTCCATGCACATCACCAAAGCATTGTGTATATTGTCATACTCTAGTGTGCACAGTCGCAATCCAATGTCTCTTTCTTTAGCACTCTTAGACTGCATGAACTTCGAATAGCCCTCTGCTGCAACACGGTAGGCAGCCTTGAAGCTAGTGCGTATGGCATTGCACTGATCTTCTTCCAATTCACCCAACTTTGTTTTGAGGAAGAATGGAAACACAGGATGCATATTCAGCAAGTGCGTGTCATCATCACCACTCGCCAATGTATTGCATGGTGACAACAAACCCCAATTGGTGGCATCTCTTATGGCCACGGAAAATTTGGCTAAGCTAATACTCCCAAAGGGTGCTGTCTCCTGTAGCTCTTCAATGTACAGTTGCAGAGTAGGCCAAACCAGGGCACATCTGAAGGGTGCCAAGCAAATCAGGAGTTGCTGGGACTCAGTGCACAAGGTATTGAACGAATATTCTATGCAGTGCAAGATACTGCCATCCCTGTCATCTGAACAGCTATCCAAATGTATGTTGGCAATGTCGAGACCTGCCAGAAGCTGCTTTGGAGTCTGTTGCTCCAAATTGGCCAGCACCACCTCCATTGCCAAAGGACATCCCCCAAGGATTTTCAAAAGATGGTGGAAGTCATCATCTCGTTTGAGGTTCGCAATGCTGGGGCCATCTTGAATGCATCTTTCCACAATCTTCTCTGCCAGCGCTGACTGAGATTCAGGATCCAGTCCTTTCAAGATGTGTACATTGTCGCAATATACATCCGACAGCCACCCTGTATTCCCACGGGATCCCAACACCACCTTGGTTTGTCCCTGTAGCAAATGCTCAAGGAAGCCACAGACTTTTGCCTGCTCATCCACTGGCAGTGTGTTCAATGTGGAGAGCTCCTTGCAAGTGACAGATTCCAAATTGTCCAATATGAACACACAGCTGCTGCCTTTTAGCCTCTCAATTACTTCATCTCCCAATACAGCATCATTCAAGGCTTGCAGCTCATGCTGAGCATGTTCATCGCCAATCTGCTGTACCACCTGCATCAGCATCTGTTGCAGAGTCCAAGCACGCTCGTCATAGCCAAAATAGAACACGTGTGCAGCAAAATGGGTAACTTGCCACCATTCCTGCAAGTACCTCAGCAGTGTTGTCTTCCCGCTGCCCCCCATTCCTCTCAGCAGCAGGGCTCCATGATTCAATAGAGACTTTTCGATCTTCAGAATATCCAAATCCCGTCCCACAAAGCCATGTCTGGGCACCCTGAAGTGGCAGCGGCTACAAAACCTTGCAGAATATTCCTCCTCTTCATTGCGTTGCTCAAATTCATGCAGCTGTAGCTCCAATGGCTCGTTGGCATAGACCACTGGCAACATCCAATCCTCCAATTCAACCATCACATTGCGGTAGGCCCTCCGTTTCTTGTTGTTGTACATTTTCAACCTTCCCAGTTGCAAGCACTCCAGGACCGGTCGCTGCGCACAGAGCTGGGTGTACAGCTCTTCCATCAACACTTGTGCAGCCGAGACGGTCACCCTGTATGCCATCGCCACCACCACGTGCACCCCTTTACTCAACAGACAGCTGCCCAAGCTTGTATCGCGACCATAAGGAGTTGGATTTCCCAGGTGATCCTCAGGAGGGTCAGTGCTGGGGAGCACTTGCTTGCCTGACTGACAGGCGCCGAGTATGCAGATGGGAACATTCGCCCGAGCCAGCAGTTTTCCCATTTCAAATGCTGTCACCAAATCCACTGTGCCAGCCATTTCCCCCTCCAACATCAAATATGGCTTCACCCCTTTGTACCGCTTCATTGGTTTTCGACCAGAGCGCTCCACTGTTCGGTAGCCCAGCACTTCCCTGGCCTGGTTGTAGTCCAAAAGCTCCCCATGACAGTCAAGGTGCACTATGTGGTAGTACCCAGCTCCTCTGGCCTCCAGCTGCTTGCACAGGGCCTCGAACGTTCCAGGCCGCAGCAGCTCGACATTGACCCTCAGTTTGCCAGCCTGCACTGTCTCAACCACTGGCCGTGATATGGTGCGATACCCAACATCCCATTCCCCTTCTGGTCGCGCCACCACCACAAGCAGGTTGAGAAATGTGGATGCCTCAACGGTGACTGGCAGTGGGGCATGCTCCAGTGACCTCCGCACCATGGCACAGTCCACTGCCAGTGGCCTGAGATGACTGGGATCCCACATTGCCTCCCAGTGCAAGGCATGGAAATCTGGCGACTGGCTGACAATTTCGATCAGCACCTCACTCAATTGGTCTAACAGCTTGACATATGCGCTTTGAGATCCCTTGTTTGCAAATACCTCGTTGAAGAGGTGTGTTCCATACTCCTTGATGCTGTAGGCAGCTCGTTCCGCAACGGTGGCATCGACGAATGGAAACCTGTGCCATTTTTCAAAGTGCAGCTCCAGCTCGGCCTCCTGCTTCTTCCGAAATGGATTTGTGATGGTCACCTCATAGCAGTCCCTTCCATCGATGCTCAGCTCTGCAACAAACCCGCTGCCTAGTGTACCGCCTGTTCTGACTATGGTGATCCTGTGCATACTGAGAATCCTGTGGCAAGCACAATGCAGTACTTAAGACATACGCTTTGTTCAAGTCACAGCCAGATGCCCTAACTGTGGAACTAGTGGTCAGGGTGCACAGATGGCAAAATTTGATTTGGGAGTCTTCAAACACGCCATGGTCCTGCCCGCACTGAGTGCCCATATTCAGAAGTGCACATGTGAAGTGCTGTGAAACCACATGATCGCAACATTGGCTTGCTACTGGTAGACAGCCATAAATAAAAAAAACTTCCTCCATCCAGAATTAAATGAAACAGTTTGTTGACTGACCACATTTTATCACGTACTTTTTACTTTTCCTTCAAAGGTGGACCAGCGCATCTACTATGTGTTTAGTCCATGCTATCAAAACTTTATCGACAGAAAATGAGATTCAGACATCCGGTAGTACTTTGAAGCCAAACGACTCATCGCCAGAATTTGAACATTCGCTGTCAGTCCCCCACCCCACCAAAACCTAGCGCCCCGGACCCAGGAAGGCCCAGCGCACAAGTGGTGGTTTTTCCAGTGGTCTTCAAAGGAACAGAAGGGGGGAGTTGCATCGGCGCTCGGGCTCTAGCCCAAAGATCGACACCCTTGGCAACGCACGATCGACAGAATTGGCACCTATGTTTGCGTACTGCCATCCATGGATGCTCGAAATCCCCCCCCATCTTCCACAACAGCTCACCGACATGCCTGGGATCCCCCACTGCCTAGAGGTCTCCTGGTGGCTAAAGACTAGCCACTGGATATTTGCGCACAACATAAGCTCTGGGTTCAGCACAGGTCTCCGGTTATGTGCCTTCCTGATGCAAGCAACCCTTCTTTCCAAACAGGCTTCAATCCTGCCAAACATGACAATGGAGGGTTTGGATGCTCTATCGGAGACCCTATGTGTCGCTATGGTGGCATTCTTGCATCTTGCAATGGCACGGGTGCAGCTCAGTTGCAGCGGTACCCTTGCAGGCAGTGTGAATTGCATACAAAGTGTTTCTTGCAGGCACGTGCCCACCACAGCCAGTTTCAACGATCTTTTGGCTGCCACGCAGCGAGGGCATGGTCACATTCTCCCAAACCTTCCGTGGTGGTCTCAGCATGGCATCCTCGCCCATGGTGGGGGCCCTTTCTGCAAACGCTGTGATTGTGAGGTTCGCAGATGTATGGGTCTCCGATCCGTAGCTGCTGTCCTCATAAGGCCATCAAAACCATGGTGGCGATCAAGGATCCAGTGGTACAGAACCCGTTTTGTGATCTTCCCCCTCTGGTGGGAATGGTGTGGACCTGCCACCAAGGCAGCGGCAATAAATATCCACTCTGGGATGCCCACCGTCAGTCGCAAGGCGACCTGGTCAAGGACCTGTTTTGGGGGCTGTTCAGCCAGACCTTGGGAAACCTGGACTTTTTGCCCTGAATCATAAGGGTTCAAAGTACTGCCATGTGGCCGGTACTTATCCATTGTCCACAAAAATTTGGCAGCATATAGCGAATTTGAGGTAGTGCCTGGGTCCAATTTTGAAGGAAAACTAACAAGTTCATGATAAAAATATGGCCTCTTAAACAAACTGTTTCATTTATTTCCAGACGGAGTAAGTAATAAAAAATAAATTAGACAGAGCATCTAATGGCCCATAGCCCTGATGTAAAAAGTGCTCGACCCTCAAAAGCAAGGCTTCTCCTATTTCAGAACAAAGTGCCTTGTGTAGTAGTGCTGATGCCTTGAACAATTGGCTGCCTGCCAATGCCCTGCCACAGTGAGCCTGCATGGAATTTTCTTTGGCATGGTTCACAGTGCCATCCCCGTAAGTAGAGCATTCCAATGAAGTAAATTATTAGTATATGAGGGATGGAAAGCAATCAAAGGAAGAGCTGGAAGCTTCCTTGGAAGCTTGGCCCAATTTGGCCATAAGGCTCAAGTTATTTGACGTAGTTGGAGAACAGCCCACCATGAGACAGAGCCATAGCATCATTCACTATTGGCTCTCATGTGATCTTATCAGTAACAGCCACAACAGCACCCACCTTCAATTTCCCTCTCTTCCCTGTTGACAGACCTTCACTGGCATCAACAACTCAACACTGAAGGGTCTCACCAGCCCAGGAGACTTAATGTTGATTGGGCAAAAAATCAAGGTGCTCGCTGCTGCTGCTGTGACAAGGCTTCCAGATCTCAGGCGGCCTGGAAGCACTGCCTGCACATTTCAAGATGTCCTAGGTTACATTCCAACGTACTAGCTTGTTCCATTCCAACTTTGTAAAACTGCTGTGCCAGTCTTGATGAACAAGAGGACGTGCACCCGAAGTTCTCAAGCGGCATAAACCCTGCAGCTTCATCTGGCACGCAACCAAGGTCGGAAATGCAAAAACATGAGAATTCAACGCCGGATGGCATATCTCCGACACATCGTTTTGCTTTAAAAACTGCCCGAGCACAAGTCTGGGGCCTCTGCGCATCACTATGAGTGGCACACGCCTCGCGCACAGCCTTTTGCACGTCGAGTTCTCTCGATGTGCAGGAAAATCATACAAGATCCTCTCTCACTACAGGAAGTGCCCATCCTCCGTCATGTTATCCATTCTGTTGGAGAAGCTCACAGAACAAGCACTGGCGGGAGCACCACGTTGGAGACTGCTCTCGAGGTCGGCATGCTTGCGCATAGCGACCTAGACATCGCAACAACGACTGGCGATCTCCATAGCTCCTTGGCGACTGCTCGGATCACCCCGTCGCCCACAGCGCAAGGTACCACAAGAACGGCGATCCTTGCCAACCGTCAACATACCTGAACGGAAGGCAAGAGAGCCTCGGCCCGGCCCTGTGCTTGCCGGCGAAGGTCATGAACGGGGTGGAGTCGCGCCCCGCGCGCTGGCTTGGATATGGCCCCAGCGCCCTTTGTAAAGCGAACTCCGCGGAGGTTTGAGCAGGAACTCTCGTTGTTGGCTGCGAACTCTGCGGTGGTGTCAGCAGGAACTCTCATTGATATCCGTGTGGGAGAAGCCAGGGGCATACGTTAAATCCGACCCGACCCTTGCTATTAACATTGGCGGCGCCCGCATAATGGCCCGATACGGTGGGCGCGTGTACGGTCGCCTGCCAGGCCCACGCGCAAACGCCTAAGTCGCTGGTGCCCAACGTCCACTGCCACCTGGGGGAGCTCCCCGTGGGGCGGGGACCGCTGCCGCGCGCCCCGGCCCCAGAAACGAGTCCCCAGAGGCCTCCGCCGACATGCTGCATTGCGCAAGATTGCCGCAAGCTGGCCGCCGACAAGACCACGGACGGACAAACTGGCGCGAAGGGCGTGCGCAGAGGCCGGGCAGCCGCGGCATCAAACACGCCACTCCCCCGGGATGGCACTCCACCCCACCCGCTGATCAGCAGCCCCAAAGGCGGTGGTTCGCGGCGTTTGGGGCCGGAGATCGCCGGGTGGGGTGGGGTTTGGATTGGAGGGGTGAACTGGGCGCGGATGGACTGCAGCCACCCCCCCCCCCGACGGCCGACAAGGCGCCGGCTGGACAACTAGCGAAGGGTCATGCCCTGGGGCCGGGCTGCTGCGCCATAAACACGCCACTTTCCCCCCGTTTGGGGTCGAAGATCGCTTGGGGGGGGGGGGGCTGGGGGTTGGATCGGCATTCGCCACCGAATGGCCGGAAGGGTCGGCGACTCAATACAAACGACTACGGGTGTGACGCAGGCAGCACACCCTGCCCTGCACCCGCCTACGCACCGCCCCACACGGCTTGCTCGCCCGGGTCTTGCTCGCCAGGGCAATTTGCTGCGGAGATCCTCGGGAGCCTGCCGGCTGGCAGATGGGGATCCATGCGATGCGGGGCTGGGCGGTGGCGGTCGCCTGCATCCAGTGCCGAGCGTCCTGGCCAGCCAGACCTTGGGTTGGCGGGCAGGAGCGCGGGTCAGGGCCCCTTGGGTGGCCCAGCGTGTGGGATGGAGCATTGGCCCGTGGCTGGGAGCCGGTCAGGCGGTCGATCGCTCTGCAGCAGCCGCGGAGCGGGTCCTCTCCCTTTTTATTCTCTTGGCGGATTAGTGCGTCTTTGATTTTGCAGGTGGGGGCGGTGAGTGGGAGTGTGGGCTGGGGAAAGTGCGGGGGATGGGTGTGACTTGGGGGGAAGGGAAGGGGGGGGCAAACGCTAGTGTGTTGTGAAGGGATCCCTGGAGGGATGGAGGTCGCCGTGCGCATGGGTCGATCGACGTCCGAGGAAGCCGTTGCCGGGTCGCCGGGAGCGCCGGCGCGGCTCCTGGTGATCGAGCTTGCCTGGCTGTGAAGGCCCGGTGCCCGCCTTGCGCGCATGGGCTTTATGGTAGATTGCTCGCGTCCGCCATTGGGTCCTTGGGGGGCCTCGGCGCCGTTGGTTGTTCCCTGCCGCGGCCGTCGGAAACCAATGGGGCGTTCTGTGCGAGTGATGCCCGGGCCGGCCCCACGCCCCCCAGCGCCAGCCCCACGTCCCCCAGTTTGCCGCTCGACGTTGGGCGCCCAACGACTTCAAAAGTTTGCGCGTGGGCCTGGCAGGCGACCGTACACGCGCCCACCGTATCGGGCCATTATGCGGGCGCCGCCAATGTTAATAGCAGAGGTCGGGTCGGATTTAACGTATGCCGAAGCCAGGTGGAAGTGTGAGAATCCGCAGTCGCACTCTTAGAGACACGCAGAAGACCGCCCTTCGGGCTACAGGTTGACACGCAGCCCTCGCGGCACTCGGTCAAGACTCTCCGCGAGGGCTTCGTGTCCACCGGTCACCCGGAGGGCGGTCCCATGCGCGTCCCTTCGTGAGTGACTGGGGAACCGACCTGTCCCGGCGGGACACGTGAGGCTGGTCCCTGACTGTCACAAACCCATCATTCAACGACATCGGCCATCACAATGCCGATTCCCTGCATACTGGCGGCACTGCCAGTATAGGGCCCTGTGCGCAGTCTGTGCACACGCCCAGGAGGCGCAGCGCAACGCTGCGCTGTGCCCACCGGCCTTGTAGGCTGCCGTTGCTTGCCACGTTAGTGTGCCCATGCTGGGCAACACGCGCAACACCTTGGGTTCAGTTGCCCATCGTTCAATGCCATCGATGGAAGGGGCGCTGACTGTGGAGCATTTCGAAAATTCAGCTCATGGCTAACCTGAGGGAGCCCGATGGCGGCCACGCCTTGGAGGGTAGGATGCAGCGGCGCGTTGCCAAGCACAGCCTCTCCGTGCGGATCGCTGCATTGGTGGGGTTGTGCAGAATTGCCGAAACACAATTCCCCCAATTTCACCAGCATGCGCAGATCTCAGCGCCCGGGTCTTGCCCGTGTGGCAAGCAAACGCCCCCAAAGCCTTAAGTAAATATCTGGTTACCACCTTCCCCTCGAGATCGTCGCTGCGAACCTGTTCGGCATCACCCAAACTCCCCGCCATTTAATGTCCTTGGCCGTCCCTTCGTCCATGCCGTCCATGACTGACAGTTTGAGGCATTGGTTCTACTGCTAGCTGTGGGTCCGTGCCTTCGCCTCGCGTTGCTGATTTGCGCACATGAGTTTGTGCCTTCTTTTGCGTGCTTCCCTGGCTCGCCTGCCGTGGGCAGCAGTCTGCTAGGAACACATCGCCAAATTTGGCGCCCGTACGTCTCATATAATCCCGGCATCCCGAGCAACCCAGGCAGTGGGGATCCGGTCCACGGCGCCTGCCAGGGGTGACTGTGGGACTGCCACTTCCCTGGGCGCTCAGAGCCCCGCGTCTTGCCTCCTGTGCCAGAGCGGGAAGGGCGGCCACCTGTGACTAAGCACACAAGGGCAGGAACTGGGGATGCCTGCCACACGTAAATCAGCACAAGGTGCAGGAATCAGGGATTCCCGGCTCTGGGCGTGCCAAGGTGGGCGGGACACGGCTGATTCCCGCACATGTGATACACTGCGCTAATGTACTAGCCTAAAATTTGCCGCTGGGACTGGGACGGAAGATCACTATTTCCTTCTTGAGGGGCCCCAGAGTATGGTTGGCGACAAGAAGTAATGGAATCTAAATACGGTAGTTACATCCCAGCCCGCGTCCTTGCGGTTGATGTATTGACACATGAATATTGATGTGACCTAATAGCCACCCACTGACAGAATGGGGTATTTTCAGAACCAGGTTCTGGCGTCCAGGACTGCATCTGGGATAGGGTCCTGGACGCAGAGTCCCAGACGGTTTGTGGCCATAACCGGACCCGTCCTTGGGGGGTCCTTCAGGGTTCAGGATGGAGTCCTGCGGTGGATGCCAACAATGACTGACGGTGGGGACTAGGACACCGTCTGGAGGCGGGCTACGTTATTTACTCTCTGCCTTCCAACGTCAGCATGGAGGCCCCGTACTGAGGCCAAGCCACGCAGGGCCAGCTCCGCTCTCCACTAGCTAGGGCGAGCCGCACCCCCCGTCCCCCCCCCCGCTGCAATAATGGCCAAGTTGTGGGAGGGGGCACTGGCGCCTCTCCTCCACGGTCCTGTTGTTGCGCAACTCGGCACCCATGACCGTGGTCGCAGCTGGCCTGGCGGGCGCCATCGATGCCGATATCGGCACTGCAAGTCGCTGCCCATGGGGGCTAGCCTCCGGGCGCACCACGCACAATTTCGAGCACAGGGCCTGGCATGGAACGTGAGCCCCGGAGCACAGCACGCGGCGCCACTGCAGCCCTTTCCAGAATGAGGACTGGGTTGGTTGAGCTCATCGGATTCTCTCATTGCCTCTGTGTCCCGTTCGTGGACACCAGAGCCCACCATGCAAATGGAAGGGCGTTTGCGGTGGCACATTCCACAAAGGCAAATATTGAATTAGCCGTTATTCACATGATTGCTCGCAATTACAGAGCATCATGTGTTTGACACATAGCGACTGGCTGGGTGACAGCACACCATAGACTAATCGGAATTTGACATGGACAGCCGCTCAGTGGTGCAGGGAGGCGAGAAAGCATACAGGAAAACAGTGCTTGAATGCGCGTAAAAAGTGATGGGGTGAATGCTGCATCTGCATATGGATTAGACAGGGAGGTTGGGTTCGTGAAGTTGGGCGCCATGCATGCCATCATATGATGTCGCCGCTGGCACTAGCAAAAAAAGCACGAAATAAAACTTTTCCGAGAACACATATATGTATTTCATCAGTGTTTTGCATGCTAAAACCACGGAAAGAAGACAAACCCGTAAACTTTGTTCACGTTTGAACACGTATCATTTGGCCCTATTTTCCTTGTGTAGAGCGCTGCGACAAATCTGGATAAAAAGGTAGCATGACGACTGGAGTCAGTGTTGCCTATGCGTTTTGCCCGTAATGTAGTCGTGCAGTAACAGATGCATGACAAAAATAAAGATAAAAGCTCACTGAGCTGCGGCTGTAAGGCAAAAGTTCTGGCAAAGCCCCGCCAGAATTTGCTGGACTTTCACGACTAAGCCCTACATGAGGGAATTAGTGAACTAGGGCAGTTCGCCGAGGTTTTGGAAAATGGAACGATGTTATTTAGCTATAGCTACTGCTGGGGATGGTATAAGAACAGCAGCATGCTGGGAGCCACAGAAGTGGGTATAAATGAGTGTTGTACTTATAATGCACACTCATTATACTGTTGTTCCCGACAGATGGCAGAGTGCCCTCACGAGTTGGATTAGGAAAGAGACAGGGGCCCATTGGTAAGACATATCGTAATGAGAAAATGACAAAAGGTGGTCCTCTGTGAGCTATCTTGACAAAATGGTGTCCTCTGTGACAAAGGGTTCGTCCCTAGTAGGACCGTGGTCCAGTCTGGCGCCATACTGGTGCCGGCGTGGTGTCGGTCTGGCGCTGGTTAGGAAACACGCCTAATGTACAGAGGGCGGTCAGAGGACCCCCTTTTGTCAAATGCACCCCCCCAGAGGACCCCCTTTTGTCACAGAGGACCCCCTTTTGTCAAGATATCTCACAGAAGACCCCTTTTTTGTCATTTTCCCTAAATTCAATTGGCCTATACAAAGGTATACGAATCATTATAAATAGTGGCATGATTGTGTTGTCGCTTCATGTCGTTAGCGAACGACTTTTAGGGCAAAATCTGAAGAGATGGCACGTAAGCCTGAAGATTTCATTCTTTTAATATCATTTGTTTCTCATGACGTTCAGTTCAATTTGATCATTCCGAAACATGCATGCTACCTGCGTGGCACAAAGGAGTGAGCGCTGCATGAGTTTCTGAGGATGCATTCAAGAAAAAAAGTTGACTTGCGTTGGATCTGTATGCATGAAGCAGAATGGCTGCAAGGTTTTTTGAGATCACAACATAGTACTTTGTAAATTTTTGGTGAATTTCGTGCCATAAGTGATAACCGAGAAACACTGATCGCTCAGCATATGGGTCAGTGGGTTGTAAAGTTGTTCGACAACGTTTGAGGTTTGTGATTGATGGACTGTGTTCGATGGGCGAGATCGTTGGTGAGAACCGGCAACATCGCATGGTTTCTGCGATCAAAGGTCATTTTGGCAACTCTTGACTCCATTTGACAAAAGAAGTCTTGCAAAACCAAATTGCTACAAGTGTTCCGCACCTGACAAAGCTTGCGTTTTGCAGAATTCAGCCCTCAGAAAGCCCACTGACAAATAGGATATTCAGACCACAATGTTCACACCAGAATATTCAAAGTTGTTGACAACATCTACGATTGTGATTGGACCGCCTCTTGCTCTCCCTGCGACCCTAATTGCCGCTTGGTCTCCCCCGCCGATCTGATCACTGTGTGCTCTCTCTGGCAGCTCAGATCGCCGCTTGGGCTCCCTAGCAGTTCCGACCGCCGCGACTCCTCTTCACACCCCGGTCACTGTGGCGCCCTCGCAGAGGAATCGCCCCTAGAAGGACCGTGGTATAATTAACGGATTGACCTGAAATTCGACCGTATATAGTTGAAAATTTCATTGAAAAATGAAGCATCTGTGATGGAAATGTAGGGCGGTAAAATCATAGAGGACAATTAATGTTGGACGGAGGAAGTGCCACTCACTTGTACCAAATGTGTGGGACACAGACTCTGTCCGATAGCTGCTCTCATTGGACGTCGCCAAGCCCCACTAGCCCCAGCCCTCGCTTCGACCGCTCAGGCAGGGACCATTCGCGGGTGCATATTTAGATATAGGATCCCCCCAAGCCAAGTACATAGCACATTTCCAATGTATGAGCTCCTGAGAAACCGCGAAGTCGGAGGGCCTCCAAGCCATTGGAAAGAGCTGAAATAGGCTCAGCACATAATCACAACCAGTGTCACTTCGCCAACGCAGCAAACACGGGATGTACAGAAACAGGGCCCTCGCTCAGCACTTGACGATCCAACTGGAACAAAACCGCCATAGTGGTTTGTTCATTGATGGGGCCGCAAGCCACACTTCAGGCATTGTCCGCCCCGGTGTCAACTGCGCCAGGCGAGGCCACCGCTGTCGCCATTGGCGGAACATATGGAAGCAACGACGCGCTCTCAGACTTGACAGAAGCGCCTTGCATATGCTCTTCAGCCACGGGCTCTCTCTGAAGCGGCGCATGGGGAAACACGGGCCGCATCCCTTCCATGGCAACAGCGCCATCCGTCGCCTCCGCAATCATCGCATGTGGTCCCTTCCACACACCTTCTTCGATGTTGTTGTGGATGACCGTGCGGGCCTCCTGACACAGGGCTGGGCCGCCGCAGCAGAGCCACAGGCAGAAGTCATCCCATTCGGCCAGGCAGGGCACCTTGTGGGGGATGTCGAACTTCTTGCGCATTGCCGCGCGGTTGCAAGCGCCCATGACCACCGCGATGAGACCAGCAGTCACCATGAGGCAGCAGTACACAAGGAAATTGCCGCTGGTGGTGCCGTCCTTGCCTTCGGGGGCTGTTGCTGCCCGTTTGGCGTCGTCGAGCATGGAAAGTTCCGTCGCCCAGGCGAGACACTGCCACAAGACCCACAGGATGCCCAGGACAACTCCACATGCGATCGCCATGCGCAGGTTGCCAAAGGCGTGGTGCTTGACAAATCTGAGAAGAGAGGAAAGAAGGCCATTATCAGCAAAATTTCTCAAATTTCACTTCTAGAATCAATAATAGGTGAAAGAGCAGTACTTTGCCTTCATTTAAGGGTGGAGAATATGTTCGCATTTAGGCAGAAAATTGGCGGATCAACAGGTGGATCTTTGGGGTGGTTCAGTGGCGGAGTGGAAATATGAAACCTGAATGTCCACCTGCAGATATACGCACCAGTGGCTATGGCTGGTTTGGATTAAGGACATTGCACTGCCGTGTATTGAAAAATCTACAGCTCAATCGAATTTGAGCCGGGAAGTCAAGGGAGTTGCCAACAACAGAGCACAACCCAAATTTTGTATTCCCAACTTATCAGAAAAATACCAAATATTGCCGATTTCAAGCTTTTGTAATACTATCCAAATCATTTGTAACGGTACCAAATGGTGTACTTGATGTTTGAGTATGTCAAAATTGAAATTTTGTTGTTGCAATTGTGGCTTTTGGCCATTTCTACCTGTGAGAGCTTGTTAAATCGACACTCAGAGGCGAAATCTGGGCGTTTACACTGGCAGAAAACAGCCTGTTTGCGATGCCAGGTGCGATGCCATTTTGACACAAATTGATGCCGTCAAAGTGAGTGCGATGGCACAAAAGTGGCTGTGATTGCATCAATTTGTGTCAAAATGGCATCGCAGCTGGCATCGCAAACAGGCCCTTTTCTACTGGTGTTACTGGTAATCGAAAATGCGGCAAACTGGTCGAATCGTGTTGACCGCCCTCTAATCGACCGCCTCGTTAGCCCTTCCACTGGCTCCAATGTTCGTGCTCCAGGCACTCTGTTCAGAACGCAACTTTTTTCTCTGTCAAGAATATACACAGCCAATCCAAAACCGAGTGACACCAGAAGCACCCGATAAGCGAAAGAGAATACATGAAAACTCTCTGGAATTCTGGAATTCATTATTCAAATCTGGAATTCAGCGAAAACTGAAAATACATGAAAAATGGAATGGGGCCTGGAACTCAGCGAACCGGGAGGTTTCGGACGCACAGTTGACGTGGTTGCAGTTGCTTTCCTGAAAGGTTTTTCCCCCAACGCCCCGTCTGCTCCCAATTTTGAAATTATTTCAAAAAAATTATGCAGAAAATTCTGCAGTACTGCGGATTCGATGGACCGACATTTTCTTCTTCTATTCAAGGTTAATCCAGCCTTCGGCATTCTCCTTTTCTCGTGGGCAGAAAGGGAGACCCTCGTGACAAAATCGCACATTCGGGATTTTTTAGGTCGTCACATTCCGGGTATCAAGGTTTGTTTGCTGCTTTTTTAGGTTAGTGGGCATGGGCTCACGACCCCCCACCCACCCCCCTGGGTCCCCGAGCTGAGGATTCCAGTGTACAGCCCTCTTCCCTGCCCCCGTGGTCCCCCGGCCGCCCCCCTGATCCCACGACATGGCTATTCAATTGGCAGGCCTCTTGTGTCGATGGCTTCAGGACTCCCCCGCCGTTAGCGGAGCCGCCCATACTGTGTTCGTGCCTTGTGGGGAGCCGCAGTGTCCCGTGCCGCTCGAATCCCGAAGTGGCCAGCCCACCAGTGGCCGGCCTGTTGATGGGCAGGGAGCAGGAGTGGTGGGTGGGAGATTTTCGAGTGCAGTCGGCATGAGGAGAGGGATGGTGAAGGGGGGTGGGGGTGGGGAAGACGAGGAGGGAGATGTGGTCCCATCTACAAAAGCCTGAACGGAAGCTGGCGGGGCCGCGAGTGCCTGCCCGCAAAGGAAGGACTGTCCCTTGCAAGGCTGCTTGTCTTGTGCGGAAGGACGCGTTTTAAGTTCATCGCCGGCGTGCGGGGAGGAGTCGTCCGTGGCGATCGACGCCGCTCCGCAGCGAGCTGGGCCTCGCCGGCGTGGGCGTCTCTGGTTGCCAGCGAACGGGGCCATCGAACCAAATTCCGCGGAGGCGGAAAATAGATCCTCGATTCACCGCCGCGCCGGTCGCGCTTATACGCTGTCCGGTGCGGGGCTCGAAACCAGACCGAAGCGATCGCGAATCAGAAAATCCGGGGCCCTTTTTTGGGACGAGGGTTTGAGCGGATGTGCTCACGCGCCACCGTCGCACCGACAACGTCAAGGGACGCGAGTCTCCGCACGCCGAGCAGCGCCCGTCCCAGACCTCAACAAACCGGAACGGCGCTTGCGGCTGTCATCCAATGCGCCCCGAGGCGGCGTTGGCGCACACTGTTGACGTCACCGAACAAAATGCCAGACCTCCCTCCCCCCCAGGCCAGGCGGCCACCCGCAGAGAGAGACTGTCACTTCAACACAAAAGAAACACATGTCCCACAACTGGCATCCCTCTCCCGAGGGAGAACCCACGTCAGGCCGTCTTTGAGTTTTCTCCGCGGTGCAGGAGATGCTGCAAGGATCGCAAGTTCGCGCGACGGGGGGCCAAAGCTCACCCGAAGACGCATGGCATGCACGACAAGGTCACGCAGCAGACGCCCCAGCCCACGCAGCCGCAGTCGCCGCAGCAACAGTACCACGGGTCCTTCCATTCCCGCTCCCCATCCGGGAAGTCGACGGCGAGGGCCGGGTGCCCGGGGCCGCTGCGCATGGGCGCTCCCGCTGGAGGGCCTTGCAGCGCAGCGTAACCGGCTCTCCCGCTTGGTCGCCCCATTCGGAAGCTGTTAGCGGCCAGCGGTGCGGCCGCCGAAATGGGGTGAGTGGGTGGGTGGGTGGGGAGGGCGGAGGGCCTTCTGGGAGGGCCGGGGGCACGAGGAGGGCGCGCATGTTGCGACCAGCTTCAAGCAATCGAATTCGATCAACCTGGTCAGCGGCTTGCAGAATTGATGCGCATCAGAATGGGCTGCATGGGCTGACGATGCGGAATTCACCATGCAGGACGTTGCGGCCAGCATAAGAGGCCGCACTGCGACGGTTGGTGAATGGTTCCAAAGCATTGCATCACCAATTTTGTGTTGCTGCAAGTATGCAGTTTCCCACGCCACACAGCGGCTCAGATCCACTGATATGTCAGTGGATCCGGTATGTACCGGCCAGGTGGCGACGGACGCCCCTAGCCGCCAATCACAGACAACGCCACAATACAAGCAGGACTTCCCCTGGGTTGTGAGAACAGGGAATTGCGTCGCCACCGCGTTGGGGACCTTTGGCATCACCACACGCTCCTCGCTGCAGTCACCGCGCGCCCAGCTCCCCGGGTGTTGTGACGTGCAGGTATCAAGTCCGAGGGATGCAGGTCGGAGGTCGCACCCACTGAACACGCCAGATTGGATAGTATTTGGAAAGAGAATACAAGAAATAGAAGAAAAGAGAATAAGTATGCCCAAAAGATCTCCAGCCTGGTAGAGAGCCTGAGCTGGGATCCCCAGCACTGGTAGAAAACGGCATGTTTGCGATGCCAACTGCGATGTCATTTTGACACAAAATGATGCCATCACAGTGATTGCGATGGCATAAAAGGTGGCTGTGATGGCATCAATTTGTGTCAAAATGACATCGCAAGCATGCTACTTTCTACTAGTGCAGGGCGTCCACGCTGAGGAAGCTTGGCGTCTTGGGGACAGCTGGACTAGACAGATAGGTGGTAGTAGCCGGAACGGAGTAGAATGCGAAGGGTGCACCCGGGATTGGATATGTCCTCGGTGTCCCCTGTATAGACAGGGGGGTGGACCCCATGCTTTCTGTCAGCCCGCTCCCCCTCTGACCATTTCTGAGGAGGATTGGGAGGGGGATGTGAAGGTGGCGAGGCGCCAGCAGTTGATACCATGATCGACCTTGGATCGTCTAAATAGATTTCTTTCTTTCATTTGATGTGCATGTGATGATTTCCTGGGATGTGACTGCAGTGGGTGCTTTGAATCAAAGTTGAGTCAGATTTGGCTGCTCGTGGCCGAGGGATGTGTGAGGCGGAGAGGGGCGATTCGGGTGAGCAAACGTTGGTTGGCACGTGTAATCCATGCCGCCTCATTGAAGTTGATGTGTTTCGACCCTGGATTCCTCTCTTGCCCTTGCGCCGCCCCTCCCTTGAGTGGTCTCGCGTTGCGATTCGAATACCGTCGCCTTCCGTTGTTCCAAAACCATTGCCGCTGGTGTGCGCGACGAAAACCAGTTTCACTGCGACCTCACCGATTTGTGCGGCGTTGTTTCTGTGTGGTTGCTGTGTTGAATGCAGCTTGAATCGGTGAATCTGTGACCAGAATCCCGCGTACATTATGAGAAAAAACGGCGATTGTGTGCCGCGCCTTTGTGTTGTTGGGCGTTGCGCATGCAGCTTAAAGTTTGCTGTCTATTAACGTCGTCGCTCCCCAAACCATACGCTGCATACAGCATCTACCCCACGGCTGCATTGTGCATGCACATCGTGTGGTAGTGTCTCTGTCGTGCGTTAACTGCGCCCCTGTGTTGTGGGTTGCGATGGCCGTTGTGTCTCTATGAGCAGCGTATGCAGCGATCGTCGTGTCATTGAATGGGATATTGCATTTAAAGTAATAAAGCTCCACATCTGTTAGTGCACCGCTTCGGCAGCACTGAGTGGAGCGCTGCGGCCGAAATCGCAGTGTGCGGTGAGCTCACTGTGGCACTTCGTGCAGCAAAGCGATCTCCGGGTCGGTTGCCCAACCCGTGTGTTGCGTTGAGAGAATCGTGTATTGCAGTGGAACTGGGGAGGAACAGCTGCTTTGTTGTCGTTTTCCGTGCCTGTGGACCTTATAGCACGCAGTCGCTCCTGGAGCCCATCTGTTGCAAGTAACAATTTGGATGTACACCTGTGACGGCTCACCAAAACATGGGCATTTCACACAAGTGCATCCATGTCGCAATCGTGAAGAGCAGACACCCCAGAGTCGATATTTCTTTGATGCTGTCGGACATGACACCGCGAGGCTAGACGGAAGAGCATCTGTTCACGGAAGATTTTCGCGCAGAGTTTATCAGCATTGCCCTGGTGCCTGCATTGATCACATAGAGGTGCCCAGCAGTGCCGCAACTGTCCAAACTCGTAGCCTGCCCGTCAGGTCACAGAAGAAAGCGTCACCCAGACAAATCACTGAATAAAACAAAGAAACTAAGCAGCTATATCTCCTGTTCACCCTCGAGGGCAATTGTTGGGCTGATGCGCTCTCTGTATTTGAAACAGGCTGCATAACAAGCTGGCGGCGTAAATTGTTCGTCTCCAGGCGGAACTGGAAACTCTCTCGCTCTGCAGCAGTAGTGTCTGTGAAGCTTTGCTGAGCACTCCTCCTGTTCATGATGGTCTTCAAAATCGCGCAGCAGTAGAACAATGGGTCGGTTAGCACATACCACTGGCAACATCCAATCCTCCAGTTCAACCAGTACGTTGCGGTAGGCCCTCCTCTGCTTGTTGTTGTAGAGTTGCCAACGCCCTAGTCGCAGTGAATCCATGACTGGCCGCTGTGCCCAGAGCTGGCTGTGGAACTCTTCCATCAACAACTGTGCTGCCGAGAAGGTCACCCTGTATGCCAGCGCCACCCACCATTTTCACACCCTTATTCAACAGGCAGCTGCCCAGGTTGGTATCACGACCATGAGGAGTTGGATTTGCCAGTTGATCCTCGGGAGGAGCGGTGCTGGGGAGCACCTGCTTGCCTGACTGACAAGCGCCGAGTATGCAGATAGGAACATTTGCCCAAGCCAGCAGTTTTCCCATTTCAAATCCTGTCACCAAACCCAGTGTGCCCGCCGTTGCCCCCTCCAGCGTCAGATATGGCTTCACCCCTTCGTACCGTCCCATTTGTTTTCGACCACAGCGCTTCCTTATTTGGTATCCCAGCACCTCCCTGGCAAATCCGCTGTCTAGGGTGCCGCCTGTTTTGACAATGGCATTCTTGTGCATGGACCATGCCCATGGACCATGCAGCATGGTGATAATCCTGTGGCGAGCAGAGTGCAGTACTTCAGGAAAAACTGTCTTCAGGTCACTTCCCAGATACACTGATTTGGATCTCTTGGTGGGATGCACATAAATCAACAAATTGCGATTTGGCAGTTTTAAGAATTTTGGTCTCTTTCCTACACTGTGTCCTGGTGCAACTGGAGGCACTCAGTGCCTGTACTCAGCAGTGCACTTATGTGAAGTTCTGCATAAGCCTATTGTCACATCGTTGGCTTGTTGCAGTGAAATTGTGATCAGCGAATAGACAAAACATTGTACGCATGAAATTTTTGAAGCAGTGGCCCACAGCTCTAATGAAATTGTATTCGAACGCTCGAAAACCATGACATCTCCTTTTTTTCACATGTAGCAGTGCTGATACCCCAGCGGCTGGCTAAATGCCATCTCACTGAGTGCCATAGGTGCCACTGAGTGCCTGTACTCAGCAGAGCATATGTAAAATGCTGCAAGACATGTTCTCATCATTTGCATGCTCCCCTGAGACGGTGATCAACGAATTAAACAAAGCATCCAGTGCCTGGAGTTCTGAAGTCATGACCCACAACTCTGGTGCAACAGGGTTGGAACCCTCAAAAACAAGACATCTATTTCAGAACAAACGGCCTTGTGCGCTGGTGCTGATGTCCCAAAACACGTGGCTGGATACCACCGCCCTGGCACAATGATCCTCTCTGCAAAATATGTTTACACTGCCATGATATTAAGAAAAACATTCTAGCGAACCAAAATATTACTGCATGAGCAACAGAACTGAGCCACACACAAAATATCTTCAGTAACAACCGCAACAGCAGACAACAGCACCCACATTCAAATTCCCTTTCTCACCTATCCACAGATCCTCACGAGGGTGAGAAATCTCCACACTGAGAAGCTGGCCAGCCCAAGTGACCCGATATCGGCACCCCTGGGGTGCTGACGAGACCGCGTGGCAGCGGTCGAAACCAGTCCACTTTGCCAATGATGCCTTGGCCACGAGTTCCAAACCCTTCCCCTGCATTCAAATCCCACCGCTGACACGGCAAGTGCTCATATGTGCCATATATGGCACGGATGGCAACTATATACTTGCAAAGGTTATTTCAACAAGACTGCCATCACCAGCTTGAGATAAAAGTATCTCACTGTCTCAGTTTTGCATCAGATTCCAACGAACTGATCATGGACACCGCTTTGCTCAAGCAAGATAGGAAGCTGACGGCTACCTCACTGCTTTTTTTTCAATTCCAGTGTTCTGCACCATGCTCGGGTCACCAATAATGAGTCCATTGTGGCTCCATTATGCGCCATTCAGCTGCGACAAGCTGGTGCCCCGTGAGGCCCAGAGTTTGGTGACATGGGACTCCAGTACGGGGGAGCCATGGCCAGCCATGGTGGAATCGTATGGACAACATGGTTCCTGGGACAGTATCGGCAGTTCAGGCTACGGCGACAGGACCCAGGGTCAGCAACAACCCGATAGAAACGTTCGCGTAATTCGGCCAACTAAGCAGCGCGGCCACGGAAGCACATCCAAAGCCGCGCGAGCCATGGGGGCTCTGCGCCACCTCCAGGGACAACGAACCTCCGCACAGCCACGCAGCGACTACCCGCGGGCAGGCGGCCCACTCGACGCGTTCAGGGACAGGCAGGGAAGGATCCTGCCACGGAAAAGCGGTGCAATGCCCATTGAGGGATCGGGCGGCTCCGTGCGCACCCATGGGCCGGCGATGGAGGGGTGCAGCCGCACGGTGGGCTCTCGTACCCGTGCACGGTTAGCCCCCTTCCGCCGGGGGAAAACTACCGCCTCCCTGAGGCCTTTCAGTCTGCCTGTAAAGTTTTCAGGGCAGGGGCTTCTCGGTCGAGAGCCCCTCGCTCGAATGCCCCGGACCCGAGCTGTCGGGACTCGACGGTCCGGGTGGACAAGGACTGTGCCTAAGGCCGCCTGCGACAATCTGAGCAGGTGGGATTACGGAGGAGGGGCTTCCCGCCGATCTGACTGGAGAAGGTTTGCGGCGGCGCCCCTGTGTGTGAAACGCACTGGCCCGGAGGCCTGGGCGGGGCAGCGAAGGGTGTTGTGGGATGGCTAGTTCCGCGGCTCCGCGGGTGGGTCCCGGAGATGACTCAACGGGGGATGGGCGTGGGCGCGGTGTGATGAGGGAATCGCGGATATCGCTGGCAGGATCGGGCTGAATCGGGCGCCATCAAATTAACCTGTATGTTACTTCATCGTGAGCAGCACGGAAACGGGCCAGCCAGCATGCAAGTTTCCTAGGCAATCATTATAGGGATGGAGTGGTCATTAAGGGGAGGACAAGATACCAATAGATCCCGAATTTTATTAGCAATCGAATGGTGGTTTTTATTGTTGATTTGATGAAGAATTGCGTCTTCTAGGGGATTTTTTCGATGTATGGCAGAAGGCCACAGGGAACCAGGCTGTTCGGAGGACTGACAAGTGAATGATTGGACTGATGGTCAGTCAGGGGGCGGTGGACGGGATGTTGAGATGCGCGCGTATGGATTCCATGCGGGTTTCACGCTGTGCGCATGAGAAGGCCCTCCGTGTCGTCTATAAGCAGAGCAAGGATGGCCGGTTCTCAGGGCAGCTCCCGCATCGACAAAATCTTGGAGTGGCGCCATGCCCAGTCTCTTCCGGGGCTGAACGACGTGCGGGATTTTTGCCATCAGCTGGAGCAGTTCCAGGCGGCCCGGCTGGCGGCGCCAAGCGGACAGGCGTCTGGTTCCAGTGGAGCGCCCCAAGAAGACAAGAAATGGAGGCGAGCGCAAGACCTGCATGGTGCTCTCATGTCGGTGTGGGAGGAGTCGTTGGCGGATGACCAGAAGATCTTCGATGCCGTCATTCATGCCGGGATGGGCTTCCAAACCTCCCTTGATATGCAGCCGTTGGCGCCGGCTGTAAGAACAGAAATTATAGCACAGTTTGAGACCATGTGCTACATGGGTCTCAAGCCGGCATGGGATGCGGCTCGGAGGGACAATGAGTTGTCGCAGCTGCGGTTGCTTGACAACAAGCCGGTGGTGTGGCGGGCTGCGGAGGCGATTGAGGATGATATTCGAGCGGCCAGATGGAAGGTCATCGATGACTATTTCCACCAGCGGTTGAAGGTGCAGTCTTTGGAGGAGGCGTTCCTGGAGGACGGACGGGTGAAGGCGCTTGAAGCGGACATGACATTTCTGATGCGGTTGCCGCCGGCCCCTCCCAGGAAGGACATGCGTTCACCAGCTCTGCGAAGGGCGATTGGGGAATGGCATGCGCGTGATATGGAGATCAAGGAGAAGTGGAGGATTGATGCCGTCCGGGCGGAAGTCCAAGGGTGGCTTCAGGGGCACCAGCCCAGGCCTGACTTCGACCGTGAGGATACGCCACCGGCGGAGAGGCATGGGTGGCTGGGGCAGCGCATGGCGCTGGGTGCGGCCGCCGGACAAAACATTTTTTGATGTGACATGTAAGTATCGATGAGACCGTATATGGGATCAAAGGGATGGTCTGAGGACGTGTGAACGGGCGGCTGTGAGATGGTGGTGAGCTGAAGTTGACTTAGTAGGGAAAGATGGGATCAAAGGAGTCTGACGAAATGACCAGCAGGGCGGTGCGTTGGTTGTGTGGTCGAGGGTATCCAGTTGTGTGGTTGTGGGAAGGATCTGGATCCCTAGGTGGACCTTTTTGTGGACCTTTCGTTTTGTCGTATGAACCTGACTGCGGTAATGTATAAAGTGGCGGGGGTGCGCATTGTAGCCGCCCCCGGTCTGTAAGAATTTTGCTCCTTACGGTCGGTGCACCTCAACAGGCCGCCTCTCGGTTCGAGGGTGGGACCTGAAGGTCGGGCGGGCGGTTCTCTGCAAAGGGATAAGCCCAGCGTCCTGTGTGAAGCGATTTCCATCGCTATACGACGCGGTGATTGCGATTCCGCATGTCGTATTCCATTGTGCAAGCCCCGAAGGGTCGTGCTGTCGGTCGGCACCGATCTTTACAACCAAAAGATAAACAGAGGAGCTCCCCCACAAAACGCAAAGTATGCAAAGCATCCTTTTCCAGCAGAAGCCGATGCAGGATTACCTCACTGCCTTGTTCGGTAAGAAGTGATGATGATGACGGTGGTTGGCTCAGCGTCCCAGCTGCTGTCAAGCAGATGGACACCCAGCACCCCAAATGCGGTACAGCGCCCGAAACTATCGGGCCGACAAAACCGCCCTAAGCTCGCGCCGCATGACAGGCCCACGGCACGCCACCCTCCTGTCGATCAGCCCAAGGCCCACGGCACGCCCAGCAGCCCCGGGCAGAACACCCCCAACGCTCCACCCCCGCCACCCCCCTTCCGCAAGCCCCAGATTGCGCAGCCCATCCCGGCCGACACTTCGGCGTCCCGGCCATGGGCCTGTTCAACCGCGGGCGCAAGGGCGAGCAGGACGCCCTCCAGCTGCCCGCCAAGTTCGAGCTGATTCGCGAGCTGGGCCGCGGCTCCAACGGGGTGGTGTACCTGGCGCGGGACAGCGCCGCCAGGGGCGCTCCCCAGGTGGGTCGAAGGGAGAAATGCGTCCGATTGTGCGGCCCCTGAGCCCCTGGTGGCTTGTTCCGATTGCGATTGTCAGCCCATGGATGGCGCCTGTCGTGCCGCACGGGGCACAGCGGCGCGCCGCGGTTGAAAATGGCACGCCGCCCCATGGGCAGCTGCTCGTTGTAGTTGAAAGTTTGGCGGGAGTTGGCCACTGGCCAGCGTGGTGGGCCCGCTGGGTGTGGCCACGGAAGCGGTAAGGAATGGTCTCGGCGTCCGAGAGGGGGTGGGCGCCCGCTCCTGACCTGGGTTGCGCACCCGCCGCAGGTTGCCGTGAAGCTCATCGAGTGTAACAGCGCCACAAACGAGCGGAAGGTGAGGGAGGACCGGCCTTTTCTCACTGCGTGTCTCCCGCGGGCAGAAGCCGGCCTGATGGCGATGAGCGAGTCCCGTTGGGAGTCGCGCACGCCCCAAGGCAACCAAGTTGGATGGGGACAGGGGGGACAACATGAATGCAGCACTGGGCTTCGGACAGGCTGCTCGGAGGAAGGTTGCGCGAGGCGAGCTTGCCTTGTGCCCACGCGCCCGCGCGACTGGTGCTTTGACCTGACGGTGTGCTGCTGCCCTCGGTGTGCCTGAATGCTCCAAATTTCTCTCTGGTGGCATTTCCCAAGCAAAGGACCCAGAACGAGGTTGTTGCCGCCCCTTGGGTGACCCATTTGACCTCCAATGGCCCTGTCCCAGAATGAGTGGGAGTGTTCCAAAATGTCTTGTCGAAATTCAGAACGAACGTGGATGTCATTTGTCCCCAGAAAGTGTCCCGAAACTGGGTGCTTGTTCCCCACCTCCATGGACACTTTTGACCACCACAGCGATGCTTCACAGAAGACACATGAGTTCCTTTGACAGGCGAAGTTTCCACAGACTCCATTTGTCCCTGCAGTGTCTCAAAGCCGGGTCCTTGTACCCACACAATGGGCACTTTTGACCTCTGCAGGGACTGTTCCCAGAATGTACGTGAGTGCCTCAAATTGTCAATCCTTCAGAAAATCCATTCGCCCCCCAAAACGGCCCAAAAATATGGGGCTCTTGTACCCACACAATGGGCACTTTTGACCTCTGCAGGGGCTGTTCCCAGAATGTATGTGAGTGCCTCAAATTGTCAATCCTTCAGAAAATCAATGCGGCCCCCAAAACAGCCCCAAAATATGGGGTTCTTGTGCCCACGTGATGTGCACTTTTGGCTCCAAGTACCGGTTGCAAGTTACAGCATCATGTATGTAGGCGCCTCAAATAGTCAAATCCTTCTAAGAATCCACAATTATACCCCTAGAGTCCCAGAACAAGCTTTTTGTTCCCACATGATGGGCAAATTTTGCCAAGCCTGTCCCCCGAAAGCCCTTGAGTGCCTCAGATGGTTGTGCAGGTGACAGCGATCCTCAGGGAGGTGTTCGTGCACAGCGCGGCCAAGGCGGCACACATTGTGCCTGTCCTGGAGACCTTTCGGACGGGGACACATGTGGGAATCGTGATGGAGTACATACAGGGCGGCGACCTGCTGGAGTACATCAACAAGAGGGGGTAGGCTGTTTTTGTGTTCAAGGCCTCTTCTAATCGCAAAACTCTCAGCCTATGTATGCACTGGTGCCACCCCATCCCAACAGAAAGTTGTGGGCTTCCACCAGCGTTGCTGCTGTTGTTGTTCACTGGCTTTCATGGGGCATCAACAACACTGCAAACATTGTATGTGTGTCCCATGCTGGTAGAGCTCCAAGCATGCCAGTGAGTAGAAGCCTATCCTCTGATGGGTCCCAGTGCTGTCCATCCGAGCATCAATACCTAAAACCCCACAAGGCCCACAAGTCTCTTAAATGCTGTGCATGTTCCAGAATCGAACCAAAAAAACATAGCACAAGCTCAGTGTCTCCGTCTTCTGGGATTGAATCTCAGGCTCTTGTGGATAACTGGCATTGACTGCGTGCAGTCTGACATACTCTGGTCCGTACGAGCACTGGCTATTTCTCAAAAAAGATTGGGCGGTGGGGTGGGGTCGGTGGGTGGGTGAGTGATAAGGTTGGGTGGGTGGGTAGGGGTGCCATTGGATGAGAAAATCGCCTCCATGGGACTCTGGCAAGCTTGGGGTGGTATGGATGGAGGGGGCATGGCTTGTGCATATTGGGGAGCGCAACAGAGGAGTCGCTGCAAAAAAAGTTGGCTGCTTGTATGGGACTGCAGCTGAGGCAGCATCCTGGGAATGTGGCCAGGCATATAGGGAATGGCAGGAGAGCCACAACCAGTGTTTGGCGGAGCCATGCCAATTGAATGTCGGTTAATTTGTCAGTACTGGCGCAGCGTAGTTGGACTGCTGACAAACTTGCATGGCCTGGAAAAGAATTTTACAGATATATGCACCCGGGAGGGGCGTGTTTCATTGTATGACGAAATTAAATGATGTGTGTTGACATCTACTTGACTTCAGGCCGCTGCCAGAGAACCAGGCCCGCTGGGTGTTCCAGCAGCTGATGTATGCCGTGCGATACGTACACCAAAAACTGGAGTCCATGCACAGGTGGGACGCCCCTGTTTTGAGTAATGTCACTCGACTGCCAATGTTCATTTTCAACTATCCACAACAATCCACAACTAGTGATAAGATGACCGTTGGTTGTTGAAATGTTGGATGCTAAGGATTCACAAATGTATATATACTGTGAATGTATACAATATATATTGAATGTGCACTGTTTGGGCTCACAGTTGTCAGTATGCCACAAGTGGTTGCATCTCAGGGCTTCAAACATGTGCTTTCAGTACTACTTTGTGGAATGATGCTTTCCAAATGCTACAAAGTGAACACATGTAGGGGGCAGCGCTCTGCTGCAGACAATGTAGGCACTGTGCCCTGTGCTTTATTCGAAGTAAGAGGTGAACTCACAATGCCACGCGCGATGTTGCAAGTCTCGTTCTCACAAGACAGAATTGCTGGAACAGCCGCCTGATTATGGCATCATCCAGTTGCTGGGATGAATTCCCATCAGGAAGATTAGAAACAGTAGGATGGGTGGCCCCCTTTGTGGGATTGCTTTGCACATGCCAAATGTCAAATTACATGCATGCAGGGCTAAAGTCCCCCTGCTTTGCACATGTGCGCATTTGCTTGGAAACGGATTTCAAGGTAAGTCTCTGCTGCAGACAGGGAGGCGATGCTGACATCCTGACTTGGGTCCACCACCTCGAAATACCCAATCTAAGAAACATAAGGTGGAAAGGAGAATGAGCACTGCTGCGAGCTCAGTGCACGCAAGGGACAATGGGGACAGTGGGGCGAGTTAAAACAATTTTCTAATACAGAACCCTTCAGCCAACTTCGCCATGATCTTGACACTGAACAAACACTGAGATACAAACAGCTACACTGGGCTAGTACTCATGCCCTCTAAGGTGCATGGGCAGTGCTTTGTCATGTTTGTCTGTGGCAAATGGAATCGAAGGATTTGATCACCATGATCTACCCCTGCAAGTTCTACCCCAGCGCGAAGAAACAATGCCCTCGTTCCACTGACAGCATTTCAATGACTTCTTGTTTCCTTGTATTCGATTTCATGCATAGTTGTGCATCTATTCCTGGCGTCTTTGCCTGACCCAAACTCGATGGTGATTCCCAGGGACATCAAGCTGGACAACATCATGGTCCATGACCCCTCTGTCGACTTCCCCATGATCTACCTCTGCGACTTCTCCTTTGCAAAGGCCCATGGCACACCCCACGGCGACACCGTCTCCGTCGTCGGCTCCGCCGACTACTTTGCGCCCGAGATCCTGCTCCGCAAGGCCCCCGACATGCGCTACGATGGCATGGTCGCAGACCTCTTCTCCTGCGGGGTGTGCCTGTTCGTCATGATCTATGGCCGGTACCCAAAATCGGTGCTGAGAAAACGATCAGAGGATGACGTGTATCAATTTGGGCTGGATGGGATCGAGATGGCGCTGCCCAAGAGGAGGCACGTGGGAAACGATGGCAGCGAGGTGAGGGAGGTGAGCGCGGAGGCGCTGGCGCTGATGGCGGGGCTGATGCGGCCAGACCCGGCCAATAGGTTGCGCATGGAGGGCGTGTGGGCTGACCCGTGGTTCAGGAGGGATCTGCCTCCGGGGGCTGAGGCGGCGTGGCGGAGGAGGGAAGGCGGTCGTGGTACTGGACCTTAAGGCCTGGGCGAGGGCTGGGCGCGGAGTGGAAAAGGCAGGTGGAAGGAGGAAGGTCTGAAGTATGGTGTTAAGTACTGCCGCTCCAACGAAGTGCAAATATGGGTACTTAGCGCGAAGGTCTCACATTCCTTTGATCGCATTTGTAATACGATGACAGAGCACAGCCCCTGCACTTGATGCGCGACGCGGGGTGGGAGTAGTGATGGGGAAGGAGGAGGCCTGGGCTTTGTTTCGGGGACTTTTTGCTCCTTTATTATGAATATTCTGGGGATGCTTGGAGGCGCACCTACGAATGAGTCTGTTGTGAAATATGCTGCGGGCAAATACGACAGCCGCCGTTGACCTGGGGCATCTCGCTGGCTGGCTTTTCTTGTCGCGCAGCGCTGGCGCTCTGCTGTGGCTTTCTCAGAGCGCCTTCTCCAGGGGAGTTGGCACGGAATGGGGGGCCATCTTATTTACCTATCTACCCTCTTTGTGTGGTGAGTGGCTGATGTAGATGTGGGGTGAATGACTGATCTAACTGGGACTAGACAGTTGAAGGGTAGCATATTTGGGAGCGTTTGGCTGTTGGCGCGATAGCCCAGCCCAACGAAACGATGACCGGACGAATGTTACTCTGCGGAGAACGTACACGAACAGGGAATTGTTTAAGGACTTCTTGGTGGTCGTGGCTGCTTCCCTACTTGCGTGCAGGCTGAACAACCGGCCAATTGTACATCCCCAGGGACCGGGACTCGTGACGTTGGTGGCGTGATGTTGGATGTTTGTTGACGCACACTGCACGAGAAGTCATGGTTGGGGATTCCCTTGCATAGGCGTTCATTGCTCAAACATGTCCGCGTGGCAACCAACCACCGACATGCAGTGCTGCCCACGGACGCAAGTGTCTTTATGAATTTCAACCCCGTTCCTCTTTTGTGATTGTTGCCGGTGTTGGAAAACTCGCCTCGTCGCGCCGAATACCTGTGTCATGCAGTGGATGACAAGGGCGATTGATAAGATACTGAAAGGGCGTAAAGAATGAGAAATGCAATTGGCAATAATGGTCGGAAATTCGTCGGAAGACAATGCGAGATTTTGGTAAAAATGAGAGCTTCTCATCTTTAGAGGGTTCTCATTGAGAGGGAAGTCGCGATAAGCACTGCGAGATCAGATTGCAGTCGAATCTCAAAAGGTGGCCAAAAGATGAGCCATTTAATTCATCTTTCGCAGGTGGTCTAACTCAACGATCGCACCAGACAAGGGGGTTACATGTCTGCGGTGGAGCTCTGCTCGAAATGTTACGCAGGGCCCCATAAAATGTCCAAGAGAGGGTGCCACTTCACTACCTACTGCTAAGCATGTGTCTTCAACTGACAACTGTTGTACAGTGGTTGCCAGGCTCCTTGCTTCCAAACGCACAAACATCTGGCCCAATTTGTATGTTCCGCTGCTCCACAAGTGACAGATAAGCGGTCTTACATTCTCACTTTGCCACACCGTCCCCACACAGCACAAATCCACACACGTCATGCCTGAACAGGGCCTTCTCGTAATGTCTATCATATCAGCCAGGCAGCAAATCAACAGCCATCAAATTCATCCCATAGATGTTGCCGTCGTGGCGTGATCCAGACGGTATTCAGACACGGCAGCAAGCCTCTGATGGTGCCGTGCCGCTATGATCCCCTGTGCCTCTTGTCTCAACGTGCTAGAACACTATATTCCATCAGCTTCCATGTGGAAGCACATCCACGTGACCCAAGTTCTTCCTTCCGCAGTCGATGCGGCCATTTTTCAGCGAGGTATTAGAGTTTGGTGCATTGCGCGTGTATCTACGTGTAGGAATTCTCGGAACTCCCGTAATGAATTTAAAAATCCCTTCGTTTAGAGCACCTAGAGCGCTTAAAAAAATTTGCACATTGCTCGGGCCGTTCCGTACAATGACGTCATCGACCATGATGCTCTTGAGGGCAGTCCGTCATCTTATATGGAAAAACGTCCAGAGGCACGTCAGTCATTCTGTGCCGAACAAACGGACATGAAATTGCTCACAAGGCCTAACAAAGGGACTGTGAATGTCTGTGCGATGCGGCCGCCGTGGCCTCCCCGTTTCGCCCCTGAAAAGCAGCGGCAACGAGACGCGCGGCCAACGACTCCCATTCCCTTCAGGAGTTTCTACGCCTTGGGCTTGATGTTGGCCGCGTTGCGAAACATGTTGGCAGGGTCGTACTTCGCCTTTATCTCCACCAGCCTGTCGTAGTTGCACCCGTACGTCTCGCGCAGCCTGTCGCCCCCGTCGTCGCTCACGAATCCCAGGTACACCCTCTTCTGCGCGTGCGGTTGCAGCAGGGCGTGGGTCTCCTTGGCCCAACCCACATGGCGCGCGTCCTCCTCCGGCTCCGACCTGCTCAGCCAATCAGCCAATCGACCGGTCAGTCAATCAATCCGACCAATCAATCAGTCCATCTACTGGACAATCAATTGCCATGAAGTACCAAAAGAAAGGGGGTGGCCGTCAGCTCCCCGGTTTGGACGAGACAACCAAGCATCCATAAGTTCTTCATGGAAAATTCAAATAACTGCAATAATGAAGTCCCTTTTAATCGGTCAGACAACCATCCAGTCTTCCTTCTTGATGGGCACTGAATGAGAGAATCAGTTAATAATCAAATTCTCAATGGAGGAGTAATTAAAAATCCGATCCCACAGCATGTCGACATCGAAGGTCACGGCGCCAGTAACGAACGGCCCGTTCCCCTGCAGAATACGACACGACGAAGTAAACGGGTTCCACTGGTTTTCCGTGGCGTCAGCCCGTTTGGAAGTTGTCCTGAAACAAGATTAGCCTAAGAATTAACCTCAATAAAATTAAAACTTCAAACAGTTCTATTTGAAGTCTTGAGAGCAAGTGGACTGCAATTGCGCAAAATGCATTTATTGAAGGAGCGCGGAGTCCTTGTCCAGAGAGCCCCAACCTTTCCCATCTGGCAGAGGCCACCAGCGAGTACCGGGCGCTTCTGTGAGGATAAGGCGTGGCCGTCTCTTCTACTCGCGCCACAGCCCCTCCGCTGCATTCGATGAGCACGATAGACATGGGAGACTCCATTTTTTCCGCCTGCGATCCCAGCTGGCACTTAGAGGCGAGAGAGCGACCACACGGAACTGAAACAGTCAAAAAAACGAACAAACCGTATGCGCATGAATGCGCGAGTCAAGTATGCAGCGAGGTTGCTTTTCTGATGAGTTGATGTAAACAAATAGACAAGTTAGTTAATGATCACAAGCGTGCCGTTCTTTTGGAATGCAAGAGACTCGCAACTGTGACTTATAAGACATTGATAAACGTTGGCTTCTGGTTTGAATGATCAGGTTTCAAATTCCTGCACATGCAACGCCGCATAGAACTCCTCCACCATCCAGGTACCATTAGCGACAAATGGACTATGCTGCATTGTCATATATGCATTGGCTATATAGCCAATTGAGCAAATGTTCATTTTCATCTCACCAAATGGCAAAAGATGATCGCAGTGATTGCTGAGTGATGAGTGACTGCAGGGCGATATAAAACGGAGCAAACGAAGTTATCGATAACTATGTCAATGAATAGCGAATGCACCGACGACTTGAAGACTTGTAAACAATTGCGCCGCCAAAACAACGGCGCCACCGTCCTCGATCCCCGCTGATGTGCTGGACTCCCAACACGCGGTCTTCCCCCCTTGCAGGCCGTCGAATACCGCTGAGGAATTCAATTTGGTAACGAACAGATCAATTGGCAACAAAATAGAACAAGCCAGTGCATTGCGGAAGCACTTTTTCAAGAAAAGCTGTACAACACAGTTCTACAAAGTACTATGTCTTATTCCGCTCTCCACAGAGCATCGATTGCAATAGAATGCAGCAAATGAGCCATACATCAAATCGCTCGAGTCGAGTCCCACCTGGGCGACCAGCACGTCGATGGCGCCGTCAGCGATCTCCTCCGCCATGCTGGACTTCCAGTACGTCGGCTTGCCCCACCCCAGGTCGTCGAACAGCGCCTGCACCTCCCGGAAGCTCTTGACTCCCATGTGGTCCGCCAGGGGCCTCCGCCACTCCCTCACCGGCCGCAGCAGCGCCTCCGCATCCTCCCTTGGCCCGCGGTAGCACGCCAGCACCGCCGACACCGGCGTGCCGTCCGGAAGGGCCATCAGCCCGAACGACATGTCCAATTCGTCCGGCGCGTCTGCCATCACGCGGCGAAAGAGGCGGCAGAGATCGGCGCCGTCTTGGCGGGGAAAAGTTATGATCCCGCCGAAGATGTCTTTGACCGGGTGGGCGTCGAACTCAAAGGAAGTGACGACGCCGTAATTGCCGCCCGCGCCGCGCACCGCCCAGAACAAGTCGGCATTCGAGTCCTGGCTCGCCCTCACGAACGACCCGTCAGCCAAAACCACGTCGGCGGATCGCAGGTTGTCCACGGTCAGGCCGCACGACCTGCTCAGATACCCCATTCCACCATTCAGCGCCAGTCCGCCGATCCCCGTGGTCGATTGCCGCCCAGCCGGCACCGCCAGATCAAACGCGGTCGTTTCGTGGTCAATGTCCCCAAGCGTGGCGCCGGGCTGCGCCCACACCGCGCGGGCAACGGGATCCACCCTCACGGCCCTCATCGCCATCAAGTCCACGACAAAGGCACCATCGAGCATGCAGCTGCCGCTCTGGCTGTGACCGCCCGACCGAACGCACGTCAGGATCCCCTCGTGCCTCGCGAAGTTGACCGCAGTGACGACATCAGCGGTGCCGGTGCAGCGGGCGATCAGCGCGGGGTACCGGTCGATCATCGCGTTCCAGACGCGGCGAGCTTCATCGTAACCAGAGCATCGCGGCGTGAGGATCGACCCGCGGAGATTCTTGGCCAGGTCGGCGATGGCCGAGGCGCGGATCGTCAGGGGCTGGCCAGACAGAGAGAGCGCCTCGACTTCGTGCAGCCCAACACCATCTCCAGCTCCAGCCGACATGCTTGGCAGGAGCAAAGAAACTGAAAAAGATCAACGGGAAGGCTCAATCAGTTGGGATCGTCAATGGGCAAGGGAACTCCCTTCCACCGGGGGGTGAAAGGGGGTGTGGAGCCGGTTGTTTGGCCGTCCGGAGAGCAAGAGGGGCGAGAAGGGCCGGACTGGAGGCAGGCGCGGTTGCTGAAATAGGCTGTGTGCAGGGCGCTTTGCGAGCGCTGACGCACGGGAGGCCCAAGGGGACACGCCCTTTTACGTGCTGACTTTGGGCGCTCACGAGCGCGTTAGTGCGGCGCGAAAGTGTTGCACACGTGATGGCAACGCGCGGTCGCTGGGCGGGCGGGGTTGCCATCGCCGCTTGCACGTGTGCGTGTGGCAGGCCTGTACTAGATTCACACGTGTGTCTGGCGTTTACAGTTGCTAAGCCCAAACTGATCCTGCTGATACTGAT
>CAJHUC010000695.1:0-48253 GCA_905146915.1 Ostreobium quekettii | reverse complement strand
CAAAGTGGTGGCCACCACAGTGACAACTGCAGAACAGTGTGGCATACTATATGAGGGCATATCCTGGGATACGGCCATATCCTGGATACGGCCATATCCAGGATACTCAACTTTTTTCCGACGTGTTCCTGGATCCACATCAGTGGAACAGTGGGCTGGTCTGCAGCAGGCCAAGAGGGCATCGCGCTGAACGTCGGCCCTCTGACAACAGCGCCGAAATCCGCAGATCCTGAAATTGAGACCAGCGGGGCGCCAAGAATCTTGCCGGGGGCGGTCATACAATGCACGTAGCCATGCACAATACGATTTAATCACCACAAACGTACCGTACGTAAAGTGTATTATGGCGCCCCCTTTTCTCTGCAGACACAAAATACCTGATGCGGACAAAACAACAACACTGCGCATATTTGCAGCATCTGCCACTTACCAACGTTTTTTGAGATTTTCGCTGTGCCGATTTCTTGAAAGCATTTGGGCGCCCGGGTCGTGGATTTGTGTGCATTCTGTCCCTATATGCACAGCATGGCACCCTTGACTGCAGGCTTGGGAACTGTGGCACTTGGGGCCTGGTGGGCCAGCAGATGTACAGAGTAAGCAACAACAGTGAGCGAGGGAAGGAAACGGTTTGAGCTGTAGTTTTTAATCTGCAACACATTGCCATGTCTAACTCCTGCCTCCAGTGTGGTCAGTTTGCCATGTAGGGCGTGCTGTCTATCTGTTGAGTGCATTGGTCAAACCAAAACACGAGCCAAACGATGGCCGGATAGAGCCTCCCTGCGGATGGCGTCCGTCAAGGATTTCTTGTGAGGGCCATGGCCACGGGCAGTCGCTGTACCCCATCTAAGGGAACTCTGTCCAGCCATACCCACAGCTTCATTGGTGGATGGATCGACTCGATGGCTCACCGTCGCTGAATCGGTGGTTATCGAAAGGTGGATGGCTAACACTGGGAGTTTATTTTTCCGTATATGGCGCTTTTCTCCGATGCTTTCAATTCCTGCAAATGCAGGCGATGCCAGCCGTATGTGGGCATTGGGTCTGGCATTTGAAGAGGGTGTAGCGCATGAGCGTTGACGCCAGTTGTTCCATCACCGACACGCAGGCTTCCTTTCTGTGACGCAATACGACAGGCGCATTTGTAGAGGCGGCTTCAAAATCGGCGCAGTGGCCCCCGCCCATCTCCGCCAAGCCAACAAAACAGCTGCGGGCAAAAGGGAATGTCGTGTTCAAAGTTTTACATGACGACGCTCAACGATCGTGTCGTGTTCGAACGAAGCGTCCAAGTGTGCCTTTCCGGTCGCAAGCACAAGCAATGGCCGCGAATCGAACGCCGAGGAGAGTTGTCACTTTGCATGGCACGCCTCCTCCCCCAGCGCGTCCACCTGGCGTCAGAATTGCGGCCTCGCTCCACATGGCATGCACGACGCGGCATTGTGCACCCGGCCTTGCTCCTGACTGCCAATCTCTCCCCGCACGTTGGCATGTGAAGCGGCCCCGGCTCTACCAGATGCACTGAGCCTTCCACCTGATTCGCACGTGGGAGGGAAGCTGCAGCCCCCCTCCCACGCGCACACACGCAAAGATGGTTAATAACCGCTCTCACGACACAACAATTATACTGACGGCGAGTGCGCGAAAGGGGGCTACCAACTAGTGCCCACGGGCCTGCTGCGCCGCTGCATCCGCAGACGTCGCCCCACGTGCTGCTTTCGCAAAATACACGTCTGTGATCCTTGGCCCCTGAGACGGCCTGGGGCATGTAGCTGCCCCGGGCCCGTGGGCGGAACCTGGATACTTCCCTTGCATCCACCGTCTCCCGTGCCCCACCCACGTGGGCGGACCGGGCCCTCGGCCTGTGGCCGAATATCCGTATCCAAAATGCATCGCCCCTCAGGGGGCTCCAGCCCCCATTTCGCGCACAAATCCAGCCCTACGGCCGCTCCCCTCGGCCGAACACCCCTACGGACGGCAAATCTACTTTTCTTCTTCTCGGAGGTGTGTCCCCATCCTAGTTCTACGGGCCCTACCTTACCGCCTCGTTCCTGCCCGACCAAGGGGAGGCCCCCTCTCTGCCCCACCCCCTTGGACACACCTCCTCAAGCTGGCTGACCCCGGCCTCATTTTTTCCTCTTCCTTTTTAATCCCCCCCTCGACCCCCTGCCTCTCGGCCTCCCAGCCCGTCCATCCAGGCGCGGGGGTACTCCGATTTCTCCCTCACTTTTATGGGCCAGCCAGCTCTAAATCGCAAGCGACGCCAGCCGCATCGCGCACCTTGCAGGTAGCTGCCTCGATGGGCGGCCGGCCTCCCCCTCCCGAAGAAGAGCGTCGGTCTTTGGGGCTTGATGTGCGCCAGCTGCTCTGTGAGGCCGGCCTCCCGTCGAGGCTGTCGTCCGCCCCCCGCTGGAGACCTCAGCCGCCGCGTCAAACTGTGATGTCATGTAGCACCTCCGGAGGCGTCCATTATTGTCATGCGATTGGCTCAACCCTCTGGACGCGGCACACATCCGTTCTTGGAAGACGAGAGGCTAAATTTCAGTTGATTTCCAAACCTTTTGGATAAGTGAATCCCATTGTGCCGCACGGCGGAGTGATGCTCATGGTCTGATGGTCGTAGACTTGCGAATCGCAACGATTCAACGATTCGACTGCGCTGTTGGGCTCACCGCCGTTGATTCATTCCAACGGTTCTTTCATACACAACCAGGTATATCAACTGCCAATATGTTCTTGCGTGTCCAGGCCCAAACGTTCCCCAATCATATGGTGTCTGCAACCAGTAATGGGGAAGAAGCAAAATCAGCATGCAGCTAGGCGTGGCCTGCTATTGAAGACATAAAGAAGTGGAAACAACGGGACAAGAAGCTGAGAAACACAGAGAATTCATCGTGCATTTGGGCCGATTTGTCAATGACAGATGTGGTTTATGGCTTGTTTGTCTGATATTTTCAATGCCATGCTTTACCACTGAAGCGCTGGACCGCCGTGCTCATGTTCTGCTGCAGATTTTCTTGCAACGTCGGATCGTTGATAGGGCATCGTGCTCTGATGACAGAATATCCCATCAGCGGACCGTATATTTGATTGTGTGTTGGACATTTTTAAGAAACACGCCTTAAATGCGAATTGCTCTTGATCCAATTCGACATCGGGCCTCGGGTTCACGAATCGGCTGGAGGTTTAGGTGTTAGAATCTGGGACCCAGATTCTGGTCAAAAACTCCCAAAGTCATTGGACGAAGTGTTGAGCCCGTGCACATGCAGCAACCTGACTGAGGACCCAACGGATCTTTGGATGTGGGCTCCAAAAGTCTCTGGCATGGTGCAGGAAGAAAAAAATAACGCCCACGTGCTGGTTTCAGTCTAGTCACATTTGGAATGTTGGGCGGCAGTGCACTCGAAGATTTGCCGCAAGAAGGACAGTTTTTTTGTGGGTCGAAAATGGATGGAAGACCGTTCTGTGGTCGTGTGACGATGCACCGAGCTTCTGGCGGCAGTTTTGCAATTCGCTGGCTCATGCCCTGGATGATGCTGGGGGCGAGACCAGTGAATGGAAACGTTGGTGTGTCGGCAACAGTTTGGACGCTTGAAGAAAGCTCGCTTCTGTAGGGGGCTTCTCCCGGTTTGATGGTGTTAGGCCGATTGCTTCCTAACATTGTGGAACCAAGGACGTCGATGTGACCTTGAGCAGCGCGTCCAACCAGCTAGTTCTGGTTCGAATCTCTTTGTTTGAACAGCGCGGGGCGCCCCAAGTTTTGTCGCGTGCTTGTGGGCGTTGGCGATGAGAGGCGGTTGCTTGCTCGTTTTCAGCAGCAGAGCCTTGATTACGAGCCTAAGTCGGAGTTGTTGGGCTCGCTGCAAATTGTGGACTTGTGGTTCGACATTTTGTCTTTTCGACCACTGTTCATACCACCATCTGTGGACCTGGGCCGCGGCCCGTGTCCTCGAAATCCCGCTCCTTCGCTATCATGAAAGTACGGTACGTCAGCGCAAGGGTGAACGGCGCATCTTTGACAGCCGGGCGGAGCGCCCACACTGATGGGTTTTCGGATTGAACGCTCAGCGCTGCGCGCACTCGTGACACATGCGTTTTCACAGTCGGGAAGGGTTATGCCTGTTCGGTAGGGTCACGAAGTTACGAAACGATAGCAATCACACGAGAATTCTATGAATATGCGCACTTCGTGGCGCGTTTTGCAGAATCTCTTGAATGCTATGCATTCCGGTAGAGTCATGGCAGGAATCGTGGCGAAGCCGTGTCGCTGACCAACAAGCAACTGCTCGCGGCGGCCGCCAGCATAGTTGCAGCAATTGATGAGGTAGGTGTTTGCGGGCCTGGCGAGAAGGGAGCACTCGCGCTTCCCAAGCATGAGCGATATGGCTTTCTAAGCGCAGATTCCTCTAAACGACAACTTCAAGCACGGATATGGTTATGTTTGAATATTTTCATGGGCACGCAAATGGCGCTATAGCTTAAGCAGGAATAATTTGTGCAAGTGAGCATCGTGAATGGCATGAAGACGCAGATAGGCATAACAACGTGAGCACATGGCAGATGCAATTTAAAGTAACTTATTCCAATTTCTGAACATTACCAGGTTGAGAGATACATTGGGCTGTACGGTTCAGAGCAGTCAACATTAAGGCAAGCTGAGGTGCAAGACAAATGGTCTATTGACTTGAATTTCAAAATATGACCAAACGGAAGTGAGAAATTTTAATTTTGTGAATTCTTCTGAAAATATTCCACATTCTTAACACTTATGTTTAAATGAGCCTGCAGTCGCTCTTGAATGCCCGTACATAGGCAAATTCACAAATAGAAAAACGTCCCATCTTGCACAGATGTGGAACGTGCAGGAATGCATTGGCAAAGCCTGTCAACTACTGCAGGACGCAGTGGAAGTTTTGCGAGTATGGGAACAGAGCCGGCAATTCGCGCATGAGCCCGGAAGATCCAAATCTGAGTGTGGACGCGAATGCGAGGCTGATAATAGGAGTGTATGGACTGGAAATGGGCACGCAGAACTTAAGAAATAATTTGCGCCCAGGGGCGGAAAATTCCTCTTCAACGAGACCCAAACTTTGCGCACACTTCGCCACATGCACTGCGACTCTGAAAACGCGGTGCGCACGTTGTGTCAACACAAGCCACTCAATAGCGGCTCGAATGTGTGCAGCGCGTCGCGAGTGGGGCGCAGCGCACAAACTCTACCCGTGCCGCCCAAAATCAGCGGTGGCCACGCACGCGCAGCCACGCATTGCACTTTCCGGTGCGCGCTACTCGACTTTCAAACCGTATCTGCCGCCCGTTTTGGTGGGCGGGGGCGCGCGTGCTTCGCCCCACCATGTGTGGCAATTTTTTCGTGTGGCAGCAGAGCCACGGCGGCGTCTCAGCGCCTCGTTCACGAGTCGCCTTCCCCAGTGCCGTCGATTGGCGTTCCTCTGTCCGCTTGAAGTGTAGGGGGGGCTGCGGCGTGGGCGAAATTGAACGGGCGGAGGCTTGGTTGCTTGGGCGGGGTGGGCGGTGGGACCCTCTGCTGGGTCGGAGACTTGAAACTGGCTGGGTCAGCGAATGTCCGCCGCTCCCTTAATACGTCATTGAGACTAGAAAATGCGAAAATGACCCAAATTTGTTACGATTTAGGGCGAAAGTCATTAGTATTGGAGCTGCCTCCAGCGGCCCCTGCGCAGGTCTTGCACAGGCCGGCTGTCGACGGCTGCTTGAATGCCACGTTCAGAAGATCAACCGGCTCGCACGGCTTGCATTGTGAGGCGGCAATGTGGCCGCTTTATTCTTACTTCACACCCCTGGACATGGCCTAGCCCGAATCTGAGCTTATAGCGCTGAGCAAGAGTTTATCATAGCCACCCCCTGTCGGACCCAAAACTTTCCACACATCTGAATCAGTGCGCATGCCCCGCCTTTTACAATATTAATGCATTTGGACATAATGCCCATGAGCAGCAACACGCACGGTGTTATCCGGTATGGCGGTGGTGGACAGAGTTGCTACCGCATGCAGAATGCACAAAGCTACAATACTTGAAAAAAATCATTGAAATTCGGCTTCCCCACTATAACCTTTTTGACAATATTGCGCTTGGGCGTCATGATGTTCGTCAAAGATTAAGGCATTGAATAATATTTCTGGAGGCTGTGGCGATGCTGTGCGGCATTCGCAATTGACGTTGTTGAATTTGTAAGGTTTTTCATTTTCGAACTGGGCGTTTGTCCTGGATGTAGTGCGAATGCTATCAGACGAGAGGGACAGGGCCCAGGACGAGGATAAAAATAAGCGAATGCTACAAATTGTGGAAGTCACCTTTTGCTTTTCTTGAATCCTCGCTGCAGTGAAAACTGCAGAACAGTGTGGCATGCTATATGGCGGGCATATCCTGGGATACGGCTATATCCAGGATACTCAACTTTTTGTCCGACGTGTTCCTGGATCCACATCAGGGGAACAGTGGGCTCGGTTGCAGCAGGCCGAGAGAGCATCGCGCTGAATGTCGGCCCTCTGACAACAGCGCCGAAATCCGCAGATCCTGAAATTGAGACCAGCGGGGCGCCAAGAATCTTGCCGGGGGCGGTCATACAATGCGCGGAGCCATGCACAATACGATTTAATCACCACAAACATACCGTGCGTAAAGTGTATTGTGGCGTCCCCTTTTCTCTGCAGACACAAAATACCTGACGCGGACAAAACAATAACACTGCGCATATTTGCAGCATCTGCCACTTACCAATTCTTTTTGAGATTTTCGCTGTGCCGATTTCTTGAAAGCATTCTATACAAGCACATTGAATATCTGCTGCTCACCAGCTAACATGTTACTTTGGGCGCTGTTTCTGTTGAACTTCTTGATGCAAGTATCCTTCTGCGCAATGCATGCATTTGGTCAACTACGCAGTTGACTCCTGGCCATGCGATTGACCTCCCCATCTCTTGGCCGGCCAGGCTATTTTAGTACTTAGCCCACTCCAAACCCCTTAAAAAGACTGCGGTTTCAGCGAAACATCGTGCAACACATTCTCGGTCTCGGTCTCGGCTCGAGGACTATTGCAGGCTGCAAGGGATCCGCTGCGATACGTATCGATTGTCGTATCGGTATCCACTGTTGCACACAACAGCGCCAAACACATCGACACGGACGCACTCATGTCGCGTTCCCTCCTTCGCCTCGGCTCGGCGCCCGCCGCGTTGCTGCCCCCAGCTGCCTTCGGTTTCCAACTCCGCTGCAGAGGCATCGGAAGCGGCGCGGCGGGCGGCTCATCCGCAGGCGTGGGATCAAGGCCGGATATTAGACGACCAGCCATGAGGCTCATAGGTGGGCCATCTCCGGCTTTGCGAGCTTCTTTGCGGCTGCAGTTGCCTGCGCGGGGTAGAAACAAGGGCATTGAGCTCAGAAAGAGGCATCAGCAGTGAAAGGCTTGTGGTCTTGGTTGGGATTCGCCAGGTCATGGCTTGTGCATGGACACAAGATTGTCCCTCATTTCCCACGCGGGAATATTACTCTGAATGTCAACTGACATTTGCATGCCACACATCTGCCGATACGATCAGAATACTCAACGTTCCAAGCGCTCAGGGTGCAGGAATGCCGACAAACACAGGCATGCATCAGGAAACACGAGCCACTGGCGCTGATGTGTGCAAGTGCTCTGGCTGGCAGCTTGCTACAGTCGTTGGCAGTGTCAGGATGGATATTCCTGAGAATTTCAGTTCTTTCAGGACGATTTCAGGTCCACAGTCAGTGGGAACGTGGAGGATTGGCACGTCCTGCTGTTGGGCATTTGTTGTTGCCATTCATTGCTCTATTTTGCCAACTACACGTAGTCATGTTGCCAAACTTTGTAAGCTTTTGATCGCAGAAGACGTACTGCAGGCAGCCCCACATTGTGGAAACTTAGTTCTTCATCAAGAGCCGGTTCACGCGAGGGGCAAAGCTCGGTTGCTCAGTGTGCCCTCAGCTGACGTGGTGCTGAGGTCGTCGACATGATCCAGCCGCCCGTTCAGGGGCAATTGGCTGTGCTATCTCCAGAGATAATGGCCAGAATGGACCGCTGCCCTTAGCAGCAACCAGTGTTTCCTGATGCAATGCACCAGTTTTGTCAAAAGAAAAGCATCCGCGATCGTCGCAGCCCAAGGAGCTTAAGCCTAACACCGACGGGGAATAGCGCTGACTTGTCGCAAGTCTTCGACTGACCTGGCGCACTTATTTTCTACAATTCGGCAGTGTGTGTTTGCGCCCACCTTGCTCATCGTATGTGGACGACAACAATGAATGTTTGGCTCTTGTGATGTCTACCGAATAGTGCTCACGATGTCTTTGCCCTCAATGTGTCAATGCCTCCACCAGACCCAACTCAGGACATTTTTCGAAATCGTGACGTCTATTGCTTCATGATATTATTGTGCTTTCGTTGACTACAATTTCACATCCCCTCTCTGTATGGACCACGAAGTGTTGAAATCCTGGGTATTCACGGCAAAGCCACTGCATGGCATTGATTAATCAGTGAACGTTAGCCTGCTCAAATCGCTTTATGCGGGTACCCAAAACTCTGGGTTCCGCCCAGCTATACTGGCAGTGACGTCCAGGAGAAATGGGAGCATCTTCTTGCACTGTGCACTCAAGGACTTACGCCCATTTACATCACAATTTATCTTATTCTCCAAACTTCCATTCCAACGTGACATCAGTCCATTCTTTTTGAGCTGCACTTCGACAGGGGATCTCTGAAGCTGGCCTCTCACCTGCACCTCTGCAAATTATTGTCCACGTCCATCCTTACTTTGCTGGTAAATAATGGTATGCCAAGGGTAGCCTGAAATTATGCCTCGCCAACTGAAGAATGCACTCACGGGCTTTGCGCTTCAGCCGCGTTTCCACAGAAACTGGGCCACGACACAGGCAAATATAATTTTTTTTGCCCGCCCGACAAACGATTTTTCCTTTAGGCAGCAAGTAGACGCCTGTACCATGGCATCCCACTTTCGTGACCGTTTCTTTTGACAGAGCTTGGATGCTCTAGATTCCGCTGTCTTGGATCAGCCCTCGGCTGTTGCGTTGTTTCCTGTTGGTGCTTCTCCGTTGACTTGTGTACTCGTGCCGTTCCCGGTCTGAGCCATCAACAGGTCGTCGCCTCCCTCTTCCGGCGACGTGACATCGCTCTCCGCCTGACCGTCCTGAACGTCGCCATCTTGAACGGCCTCAGCTGTTGCGCCGTTTTCCGCTTGCACATCCAACATTTCCCCGTCTTGGACAACCTGTGCGTCAGTGCCATTTTCTGCCTGCACATCCAAAATGGCTGCACCGACGGAAATATCTTCCCCAGACTCGGTGCTCGTGCCATTTCCTGGTTGCGCATCCTCCATTTCTCTATCAGCACCAGCCTCCACTCTCGTGCCATTCCCAGTCTGCAAATTCAGCGCTTCCCCGTCTTCGGCGACTTCCATGCTGGTGTCGTTTCCGGTCTGCCCATCCAAAACTTCGCCATCTTCGCCAACGCTCACACTGGTGCCATTCCCATTCTGGACGCCAACGACTTCTCTTTCGCCAACACCATCCCTGGTTTCGTTCCCCGTCTGCACATTCAGAGCGCCCCCGTCTTCGCCTTCTTTCGCGCCGGTGCCATTACCGGCCTCAACATCCAACACCTCTCCGCCTTCACCAATTTCCACGCTGGTACCATTCCCCGCTTGGACATCCAACACTTCTCCATCATCACCAACTTGCACGCTGGTGCCTTCCCCTGTCTGGTTCAGCGTGATGTCGCCCGGTGCCGTGATGGTGGTGTTGCCGCCACCAGTCACGACGGTGGTACCGGGAGCGGTGACGTTCGTCCCATTGGCGGAGCTCTGAATGCCCTCCAAGCTGCCCTGCGGGCCCACCTGAACGCTGACGGTGCCGTTGTCGTTGCTGACATCGAGAATTTCGCCGTTCTGGCCCACCTCCACGTTCACGGTGCCATTGGAGGCCACGACGTCGACGAGCGCGGTTGTGACGTTCGTGCTCTGGCCAGGCTCCACAGTGACGTTCAGGAGCTTGGAGCGGATCTGGAGCCAAGAAGGTCGCACGTGTCAGAGACCGGGCGGCAATGTGCAGTGGCAGCAGGCCGAGTGGAACTCAACCGGACGAGAGGGGGGGCACGGTTTTCCAGGCACGCGGCAGCAGCAGAAAGTGCGAGAGTTCCGCATCATTGTAACACATGGCCCTCCACACATATACGGACCGTAAAATTTTGGGATTTCAAAAGGCAGTTGCGGGGTTGCATGGTCCAAGCGGACCGTGAAGCCCCACGCTGGGCTCCACGTGGAATTCCGGGACCTTAAACTGGGTGGAAAGATGTGCCCGCTCATCATAGGCACCCATAGCATAACAAGTTTCAGGCTGGGTTTTTGCGCCGCAAAAACTGATCGTACTCACGTTTCTACGCGCAAGAATATTTTTTACGTTCTTATGCATAAAATGCGTAAAAACACGTAAATACAACGTAAAAGCTGTCCGGTGTACACAAGGATAATACGTACAGATTTATGGAGTCCGTAAGTGGCAGTCAAACGCCCTGGAAGGTGCAGAAGACGAGTTTTCGTTAAACGCCATTATCGCTCTTGCCAAAGGCGAGGTGTACATTGTGTTGCGGGTGCTGGAGATGGCGGAAGACTGACCATTGTACGCAACTTTCATTGTGTAACCTGGGTGTCCCAGGGAGGCGTAGAAATGTTAGAATAGCTGCAAAAATAGGTCCTTCTGCAAGAATTTACGTTTTTACGTGTAAAAATGTAAAGTAAAACCAAGCCTGACAAGCTCAATAGACAGCACATAGGAACGCTCAATCGAGATGCTGTCTATTTTGCCAGGTGGCATTCACAGCAGATGCATCTGTTGTGGCTTCAAAGAACATGTTTTGTTTTGGAGCAAATTTCTTCAAAGCTGCTGCCCATGTCACTGCAGGCAATATCTCTAGATACTTGGCAAGAATATTAACAACGGATGGAAATGCCGAAGCCCTGTTGTCGTTGTACAAATGCCAACACATTTGAAAGGTAGCTAAGCGAATAAAGTGAGATGCAACATCCTGGGGGCGCACATGTGCTGACTGTACAATCGGCATGCCTAGGACGCACGAATTTGAAGGAGAACTGCAGATACGCCGGTATGTGGCCGCCACAATCTGATGTGCAGATGTATCTCGGTGGATGAATGGTTATTTGCCGTGTAGAGCATTCTATGGCCATGTAAAATTGAAATAAAGTTGCGACCTTAGGTGGGGGTAACCAAATTCATTTGAATGGGAAGTTTCATATACTGGTAGAAAACAGCATGTTTGCGATGCCAGCTGTGATGCCATTGTGACACAAATTGATGCCGTCACAGCGAGTGCGATGGCATAAAAAGGACCGTGATGGCATCAATTTGCGTCAAATGGCACTGCAGTTGGCATCACAAACAGGCTGTTTTCCACTGGTGATATGTGTGTATGTGCGCCATGCTGAATGGACCCAGTTCTTTTGGTTGCCTTGAGGGAAAGTTCTATGATGGAGACTCTGAGGGACACTGGAGTTAATTAGCCTATACAGAAGGTTCAGTTTCCGAAAGTAGATACGGAGACAACATGTGCATGAGCTTGTGGTGATATGACTGAACAGTTATTTCCCTTTCATTCGCTCATCCGTTTTGTAACATGAAATGCAGCACGAATCAACTTGCGTATCCTTTTGGAGATACCCGTATCGAGATACTAGAATTATCTAGGAGTGGGATGCACCGCTCACCTGCAAACGCCCCGTTTCAGGATCCCTCTCAACATCCAAGAACTGCAGCTTACGGCCTGGGTGGTATTCGCCTGCAAAGACGAAGCAAAGAGCGTATCAGATCGATCTTCCGCAATCGCGTACTGGTGTCAAATGACTACAAATTTATTACGCTCGTAAGAGTCTGCACAGGTGATGGCTGTAATATTTTCAATTCGTAAGGACTTTGACTTTCATAATAAAAAAGAAAACAGGCAGGCGCGAATCCATGTGAATTAGGGTATATGATCTGTACTGAAATTTATATCGTAGATTCAATCTACTAGATTGTACCCAACTTGCCTATTTATTAATTTCGCGATTGGAATCTTTCAACTCGCCAAGCCGGAAAGGGGTTTCTTTTATCATGGAACCCTTTTCGGACTCGGTAGATTGAAAGATCCACATCACGATTTGTCATGTCTTGTGCTGAAAGCATGTAGTCCTTAGAGCTGCTGATCTACGCAGCATGTGTATATTGGATGTGCTACTTCAATATGTGCGTTTGATTGCAACATTAAATGTCCTTCAAGGGACGCTATGGCATCGAGTCAAAATGTTCGCGCTGATCAGATAGTGACAAGTGAGCTCTACTCATGAGTAGCGCTCTGGTTAGAGAGCAGCTGATCTCTGAGCAGCAATTCACATGGCTATCACACGAGTGCCTGCACAAGAACTGCAGTGTTGGGGCACATGAGAGAAGCAGATACCTGCTGCCGCGATCGCAGTGCGCGGCCAACCGGTGCCGCACATAGCACCATTTGAAACATGCTCCGTATGTACATGGGCGTAACACCTCGCCTCCTTGGGGTGCTTGCTGCGCGCCCGCTGAGCGAATTGCGAGACGCAAACCACGCGCAAAACCCGCTTCATGAGTCTGGCTGCACAGAAGCCAGCATCTTACAAGTTCGTCCGTAATTGTGGACCTAACAACCACTGTCGCGCCCTAGGTTGCGGCTGTATAGCAGTGCAGTTGAGTGGCCACTGGCCTGCAGAAAGGAGGTGAGGAGTCAGTGCCGGCGTCTCTGGGACCCAGAGCCGCGCCACCCAGCTGGACAGCTCCACGGGGTCGGAGTGGGGCAGGGCGCGATTTCGCAGCACGCAGCCCATGCGTGATATCGCGATGCGATTCCGCGAACGCCCCCCACGCTGCGCGTCCATCCAGACCCCTGACATCTCCCGCTGCACGCAGTGGCTGCCACATCGCACCCCTCCGCTGGGATTCGAACAAGGCACCTCCGACACGACGGCGATCGAGAATCGGACATTCTGTTGCCCTTCAGTGGAGCCTGGGGCAAAAGTTTTGGCCGCTGAGGGGCGCGGGCAGGAGCCGAGACGAATGATGTCGATACCTGGGACTGCGCCACTCACCTCGCCGCGCAGCTCCCACCGTGCCCAAGGCCGCGAGGGCCGCCAGCAACGCAGTGGCGATCAAGTCCACCCTCATGACTGCCTCAGGCCCGCGTCTTGGGCTTCAAAATGCGTCCGCTTCCGAAACTGCACCGGGCGCGGTTGTGCGGGCGGACCGCAGATAGATAGGTGGCGGGACGCCCACTCCGTCGCGTGAACAAGCACGCGGCCCGTTGAGGCGACCCTCCCGTTACCCAATCAGCTGGCGCTCAAGATGGATCACCGGCCTGTCATGTCAGGCATGGCGGCCTGACCACACGGGCGTCAGGACAGCCGTACTGGCGGATAGCGGGTCGTGCAAATCAGAGATGGGCAAGGGGCCGATCAATCTTTGTATCAATTCGTTCAGCAGTCAACCAAGCGGTCGTTTCTCAAGAAGAAAAGGAAATGGCTGAGCCAGCGCCCAGGGAGGTCTTCAAGAAAGTAGGCACGTTGACGGTGTGCAAAATTTTGTCCCGGAAGAGGAAGCAGGGAAGATAAGCCCGACGGGTAGATCTAGATCTCGACGCTGCCGTCGAGGCCATTCTTCATACTCTCCCTTTTTGTAAGCTAATAAGCGCCTATGACTCAGCGCGCCAGAACATGCAGCACGCACTCCTTACTAAGTAGCGTTGTCCACTGAATCAAATCCTGATGCAGATATTCTCCCATACTCTCTTTGTGTTGACTATGGCACGAAATTTGCCAACGCTGACGTGGGACTATCCAGCAGCACACGATTGTTGTTTCAACATGGCATTGGCCTATATTATCATAAGGAAGCGAGGGGAAACGATAATGCCAACAGGTCCATCCGATGGATATATTCATGTGTTCATTGCATCTTGACAAGCGGCGGCTAGCGATTTCACCCTACATCGTTATACTCAGGCAGTGCACATGTATACGCAGTGTTGGAATTGCTGGATGCCTGCGTTGTGATACATACACGGACCCCAACGCATCACAAATGTTCGATCATGACTGCAGAAATGCACTCTGCACCACAGCCACTAGGAGAAAAAGGACCATACAACACGTGTTCAAACGTGTACAAAGTTTACGGCTTTGGTTTATTTTCGTGTTTTTAGCGTGCTGAACACTGATGGTATGCATACATATGTGTTCGCAAAAAGTGTTATTTGGTCCTTTTCTGCTAGTGTGCACGTTGGCCTGGGCAGCCTTGGTTTTTACGCTGTAGAAACTGATTGTATTTACGTTTTTACACGTAAAAATGCATAAAAATACGTGAATACAACGTAAAAACTGCCTGGTGTACATAAAGACAGTACATAAAGATTTACAGAGTCCGGAGAGTGGCATCCAGACGCCTTAGAAGAGGCAGAGTTTTTGTTAAACGTCATCATCACCCTTGCCAAGGACGAGGAGAACATTGTGTTGCGGGTGCTGGAGATGGTGGAGGACTGATCATTGTACGCAACTCTCATCGTGTAGCCTACGTGTGCCGGGGAGCCATAAAAACGTAAAAATAACCTCAAAAATAGGATCTTTTGCAAATTTACGTTTTTACGTAGTAAAACGTAAAAGCAAAAACGTAAACGTAAAAACCAAGCCTGGGCCTGGGCCTTTTGACGGAAGACGCAAAGTTGGTTGGGCACCAACATCGTCTCCAGACGTACACCATGCTGTTGCCAGTGATGTCTTGTGAGCAGTGCGGCCAAAGACAGACGACTAGTGCGTCGATGAATGTATGTGTCGCATTCTGTCGTCTTGAAGGTGAACAGACTGTAGCAAAACGATCTTACTCGATGTCAACGGTCATGCTGCGATACAAATGGCCATATTTGAGGCACAACGAATGGCAAAATTCCTCGATGGTGGTAACACAGACACCGCAGTGAGCTCTGCCAGCGGGAAGCGTCCAGAAGCCAGAACCCAAGTGAGGGTGCGGATTTGAGTCCTCACGAGTACGGCGAGCCGCAAACCCAGAAATGCTGGCATTGTATTTTCGCTGACGAAATTCGGTGGAATTGATCCCAAACACAGTACATAGTATGACTGGCGACTGTTTGGTGCGCGTTACGCAGGACCACAAGTGATTACACTTTATAGCATTTCTAAGTAGCAGCTATAGCTAATATTTACAGACCCTGTTTGCTCTGTGACTCTACGACCCTCTAACGCAGCAACCAACGTAAATACCAGGCGATATTCTGGAATTGTGGTGGATTGATGTAGCATGTAGTTCCCGGGGCTGGTGTTCATGATTCCTGAGCATGGGTTCCATGCAGCAATTGGCATGTACGACAACGTGTGACAAACAGAGCCCGTACACATGACGAGCAATGGCAAGAGCAAAACCACGGTCAGCTCGTTCTGTAGGGAGCCAAAGGGCCACGGGAAAGAACTGACAACAATTGAAGAAAAGAATGAATCAGTAAAGGGCTGCTCTAAATGGTCTATTGCCAAGTGTAGATACTGGAGGAAGCTTGGCGAAATGTGGCGGAAGTGCCGAGTGGCTCTAGCTGGCAATCCAATTGGTCTGTTTGGCTAAAGACACATACATGAACGACATGTTGTTCTCTCTTTAAGGAGGTGACTGGGGCCTTGAAGACAAACAGTCAATATATGGATGGGTGTCCAAACCATTATCCGCAACCTCGTTTTGCACAAAGCGAAAGCGAGCGGAGAAAAGCGCAAAGAAACGCCCGATGCAATTGGTCAGGAATAGAAACGAAAAAATAAGAAGCATGATAGGGATGTGCTGAAAGCTCTCCTGAAAGGGTCGGTTATCTTTACCAGCAGCTGCAAATAGAAGGATGAATAAGCTACTATTTAGAAATAGTAGAAGTTGGTTCACCATAACAGAGGCTAAGCCTTGGGGCTCGGCGATGTGCCCCTTACCTTGGTCGTCCCACTTCCCCTCCGCATTGCCATGAAGGCGGCGAAGCTCCAGGGTCCGGCAAGCTCTCGGCCCCTTCAAGCACAGCACGCTCAAACAACAGCTCCTATTCACATCCCATTTTGTGCGATATGTAAAAGGGGTGCTACGCGAGGACCGCATACCGCATTCATCCATCGAGCATCACGTTACATTGCATAGAAGATACAACATCTGGTGCCTCCCAAATGGCATGTGCTCGGGGTCGCAAATGGCGGACATACAGAAATGGAAAGGCCCCTAAAGGGCAATTATATGGATGTGTAGATTGCACTTGTCAAGAATTGAAGCCATCCCTTGAGCCTTGAAGGCAACGTCGGGCGTAGAAACACCCAAACAACGCGAAAAAGACGGCAGTGGAAACCGACGAGAAGCCCGCCACCTGAATCTCCCATCCACGTACACAATGTTCCGCAACAACTTTTGAGTCTGTATAAAGGGTGTCGACTGTACGTGCTTCAAAATCTACTGATTCAGTTGCTATTTATAGCGCTTCCACTCGAGCACATCCTGGAGTTGGCAAGTGGCAGGTACACGTGCGTTAGTAAATGGAGGACGCCACATGTTCGGTGACATCGTTGCCCTTTGCAAAGGTGAGGTGGACGCGATGCTACGGGTGATGGAGGAGTTCCTCCTTCGGCAATTTTTCGGGTTGCCGCCTGGAGGTGGCAAGCCGAAAATTGCCAATGACGATGCATAACATGGCCTACGTTGGTCCGACATAGATATGCGCAAGCTGGTATGTAACGTGGGCGCCTGTACATTTGCACATGGTTGCGCGTGAATATGTGTTAGCATGTGCGCGGAGAATGTGAAGAAATGTGGGGCCGCAAGCTGCCATAGCAAGCAAGCACTAGCAAAAAAAGGACCAAACAACAGTTTTGCGAACACACGTAAAACACATTTCATCAAAGTTTTGCACGCTAAGAACACAAAAATTAACCCAAACCCGTAAAGTTTGTACACGTTTGAACACGTGTTATTTTGCCCTTTTTTTCCTAGTAAAGCCTGGTTGGACATATTCCTGTTATTGAATGAGGTGAAGGGAAACGGTGATGTCTAAATGAACTATGAATGATCATGAAATGGTCGGTATATAGATGGCGAGTGCCGGCACAAGGACGGGCAATTGAAAACGGGAGGTACATCGAATCCCACAGCGTAGAGCTTACAGTGCGCAGACTGGGTACATATTAGGTAATTCTGGGAGCGCATCGTGATGTTCGCTTCAGGGCAAGTCTCGCACGCATCGTTGTCACGGCATTTCTTTCAAGGCAGCTCCCCGCGACAGCCGCCGCGTGGCGGCATTCTGCCGCATTCACTGCCGCGGGCCGTGCGGCACGGCAGAAAACGCCGTTGGACGGCTTTCATTGCAACTTCCAGATCGGGAAATTCAACCTGAACTCCCGCACGCCAGCACCGAATTTTTTGGACCGGCGAACGCGCCTCACGAATCGAAGGCTGTACGATGGGCCGCAATCGCAACCATCAAGGGACTTCGCGTTGCGGGAACCGCGATCGCATCAACTGAAGGGCGTGCCCGTCAGGCTGCATGCCGCGGTTGAGGAACCCAACTCGGGGCGCCCGAGTGGACGCGCCCGCGGTGCCGTGCCGACATCAAGTGTCCGCAAGAAAGAGTCCCAAAGAGGGCTGGCGCTGCAGTCATGAGGGTTGGAACGGCCGTGCTCGCGCTGGTCCTGGCCGCGGCGGTCTTGGGAGTTGCCGGAGCCGATCAGAGCGGTGAGCAGACGTAACGATCCCGCTTCGACAGCGCTGGGTCCAGCGCCCGCTGCGCGGCGCGAGCCCAGACCGCGGAGGCCAGGCCGCCCATTGCTGTGCGCGCGGGCATGGACTCCCCAAAGTCTTTTCCGGCCAGCCGATTGCATGCAAGATTTGCGATCCACATGCGCGGCGCCGAATGCGCGATTCGATTCGTGCGCTGCGAATGCGTGAATGGTGGATTCGCGCGCGGAGGGGCGGGGGTGGGTGGGTTTGGGTGTGGGATCGCCACCACCAGTCTCTGGCTTTCGTTCACTTCTGCCTTCTGTCGTTTCCACCACGTCTGTCGCCCGTCAGCTCTGGTGACGTCTCGCGCAGACTCGCCGCTGCGCTGCCCCGAAATTTTCGGAACGCCCAAGTGTAGAGATGCGGCCCGGGCGGTGGCCCAGGTAGTTTCCATGCTGTCGAGTGAAGTTATCTCCGGTGGCTGCCGCGGGTATTGGGGAGCCGCAACCGGTTCCTGGCATCCTGCTGTTGCGCTGAAGTCCCGCCTTCTCAGCGACTGTGGCTGGGCCGTTGGGTCAGAGAACAATTTTTGCTCATCAATTGCCACACAGCAATGGGTATGTGCCGCAGATTTGTGATTCACCTGTACGGACCGGCTTCGCAGGCTTTGGATGGCTTGTTCCTGTGAACATTGAGCCCATAGATAATTTGATAGTAAGGAAAACTGAAGCTCGAATGCTTCATGACAGGGGCGTCGTGATCGCAAAGCTTCTGTGCAAATAGGGCACGCGATTGGTGCTGCTAGACAAATTGAAACTGATAGTGTTGTTTTACAATTTGTGCTGGGCATCAGGAAGAAATGGGTCTTGACCAGTTTTGCAAGTGGCTGAGTCAGTAACCTGATGTGCTGTTGTGATACAACGCTGCCAAGAGGCAAATTATCTTGATAACTTCAGACAGAGCTGCAAGTCTGCAGCTCTATTATTAGTGGGCTGGATTACGTTTCTGCAAAGCGCGACCATCCAGCTTCTCTTCCACTGTCTGTCTTTATGATAATGGCGTCTTTCATCTTTAGATAGGGCTGGGAGGACGGGCGTCAATGACAATTGACACAGAAATATTGGGAGAAGATGAAGTGAAACATTGAGGTTGAGATGGGAATGGAGCAAGGGGCATTGCCAGCCACTGACACAACACTGCATGGAATGGTGTAGAGGACTCCACTGCAGAACAAAGAAACGACTCAGTAAGCGACATCTGTGTCCTTGAAGTGTGAACTGAAATGCTGTATCTCTACAATGTGTCAGGTGAAATCAGTCCAGGTCGCAAACTGAAGTTCTTAAGTTTCGACAAAGATCCCGAGACCGGACGAGTGCAGGCAAGTAGCTTCCGTTCGAGCCAATGATTTCCCAAAAAATCCAATGGTAGTGTACACACGAGCTCACAGGACTCTTTATTGCCATGAATCGTTGTTGCTATCATCAATGCAGCAAGGTCCAGACGCAGACATGGGCACATGCATGGGTGTTTGAAGTGTTGCCAAGGCAGTTAAGATAGTGAGTCTTGCGCTATATGGAATTGCAAATTCATTGGTGAGCTTTGGTGATGGTATCCCCAACAGCTCCAAAAAAGGGCATAATGTTGAATTGGAGTCCAACCCAACTGCCTGTGTGAAGCACAAGCCCCCTACCCTCCCCTGCCCCTCCCCTCCCATCCCTCTCCTGAAAACTAATGCCTGTGGCTTTTAATTGTTGCTCTACTTAGTAGTATGCACTTCTTGCAGTGCTCAGAAGCCACCCCTAATTGCCTTGTTCTAATTGGCATGTTAAAATGCGCTCAGGCTTGTCGCTTCATGTGAGACCTTTTGCAGATTATACTGGACGAAATTGGCTTCTTTGTGCACATTCCCTCTGCGATTAAATATGCTCAGGGTGGTGGCCGTATACGTTTGGTCGCTTCGCCAAGAGGTTCCCTTCCAGCAGGAATTGTGGCAGTTGCAATCCTTGGCCAATCGACATGCACATGTTTATGCAGTTTAAAGCTTCTGCAGTAGACCAGTGATGGCGTGTGCGTTGGGGCTGTGTTAAGCTTTATAATTAGTCATATGGTCATTATATTGCATAAGTTTGTGCATTATAGTGCAACATACATGTTGACATGTATGTTTTCGTCTGCAATTATCGACCAACGTCATACAAAGGCACTGTTAAGAAACGAATGCTGAAAGAACTGAACTGGGTGACACTCCACGGACATTGAACGACTCTCCAGCAGCGCCCAACCTGGGCGTTGGGCTGCAAACTTTGTGGAAGTTTGCGCCCAACCTGGGCGTTGGGCTGCAAACTTTGTGGAAGTTTGCCCCCCCCCCCCCCCCTTCCCCCCTTAGGTGACCAGAAATAAGCCAGTACCAAGTCCGTGGTGGGGATCCGTTCCCCTTGTACAGAAGTCCTGGCGCTCAGCGGATTGCATCGTGGTGAAATCAACAAGAGCATAACTATGCTCTTTCCGGGCAGAGCTGCATGTCCAAGCAAGTTCCAGCCAAATTCGCTGTTCCTGAAGCGATGTTCCAGCAGACAACCTTGTGGGCGCATGCGATGCAGGCATGCATGCGCATGATTTGCAAGGAACAGAAGCCCTCCAAAACTGTCACACCTGTCCCAACTCCAGCACACGCCACTGAACCACACCATTTTTGTTCAAACGACTATGACTGCACACATGGAGAAGGACGCCACAGCAGAATTTGTTAGACCCTCTGCCACATGGCCTGGCGAGTGACTTGAAAAACTCGCAAATCGAAGCGACACCAATACTGGCATTGACACTGATATCGCTGAAGTCACGAAGCGACACCAACACTGCTATTGAAGTTAATATCGTTTGGCGTCAATGGATTGTTTGCTGAACAAAGACGTGTTCCTTGCACCAGATTCGGTCCAGTTTCTTCAACATCACTGTCCGGCCCGGAGAGTCCACCGACGTCCAGGTGGGCAGGGACGGCGACATCCTCGACTTCAGCAGCTCGGGCGGCAATGTCAGCGTGCAGGTCGGCCGCAACGGCAGCCTAGTGGACGTCCAGACCAACGGCAACGGCACCGACGTCACCGTGCCGGGCACGACCGTCAGCACCGGCGGGGGCAACACCACCGTGACGTCCGTTGGGGGCTTCAGCCTGAACAAGACCGCCAACGGCACCGTGGCCAAGGCGGGCAAGGACGGCGACCTGCTGAGCGTGGCGAGGTCCGCCGACGGCACCAGCGTGTCCGTGGGGAAGAACGCCAGCGTCGTGGGCGTCGTGTCCACCAACAACGGCACCGTGGCCAAGGTGGGCGAGGGGAATGTGCTGGACGTGAGGACGGGGGGAGGCAACACCACGGTGGGCGTGGGGAAGGGCGGCCGCGTCGTAGGCGTCCGTTCTTCGGGCAACGGCACCGTGGCCAAGGTCGGGAAGGGGGACGTCTTGGATGTGCGGACGGGGGGGGAGAACACCACGGTGACGGTGGGGAAGGATGGGAGCGTCGCGAACGCGGTGTCGACAAGCAACGGCACCGCGGTGAAGGTTGGAGATGGGGACGTCTTGGACGTGCGCACGGGCGGCGAGAACACCACGGTGACGGTGGGGAAGGATGGGAGCGTCGCGAACGCGGTGTCGATAAGCAACGGCACCGCGGTGAAGGTTGGAGATGGGGACGTCTTGGACGTGCGCACCGGCGGCGAGAACACCACGGTGACGGTGGGGAAGGATGGGAGCGTCGCGAACGCGGTGTCGACGAGCAACGGCACCGCGGTGAAGGTTGGAGATGGGGACGTGCTGGATGTGCGGACGGGGGGCGGAGACACGACTGTGGAGGTGGGAAAGGACGGCAGCGTCGTGGACGTCGAGGCCTCAGGGGACGGGACGGTGGCGACTGTGGGCGGCGGGGACGTGTTGAACGTGCGGACAGGCGGCGGGAATACGAGCGTGTCGGTGGGGAGTGAGGGGAGCGTAGCGAACGTGCAGGCGTCGCAGGACGGGGGTGTCAGCGGGACGGTGGGCCAGGGATTCCCACTGGTCCCGTGACTGCCACGGCTATGGCTGTCCCGCCGCCTGCGCTTGTGATTCGTGTGTGTACGCTATGACGAGGTTGGAAGTCGCGACCGAAATGTTCATGTTTGATAAGTGTTGAGATGGCAATGGCCATCAACAGACGGGAGTTTTGTGGTGCGCGCGGCAAACGCTGAGAGCTTGGCCCTTGCAGAATAATGTGTCGAGGGATGGCCGGGTGCTTGGATGGCGGTGGGGACTGCTGGGCACGACGCTGTGAAGGTGACGCCTAAGCTGCATGGTGCGCCCCGGGATGTGGCATAACAGGATCTATTTTTTTGTTCCTCGTCGATGATCTTGGCGTCGGCGGTCACCTGCTCCACCGTCTTCTTATTCTTGGGCTTTCCATTGCAGCGGGGGCATCCTGTCGGGCACTCGACACACTCTGGCGACGCCTTCCAGAGGATCCCTCTCTTGCCCACGGTCCCCAGTTGGGTGCCCAGTAGAGGGCGTCGCCAATCGAAATTTGCGATGTACGCACCTCGGACTCCTTGGCCACCTCCAGCACGACCTTGTGCTGCATCTTTGGTTCCTCGCGAGCAGCTTCTGCAGCGAACGCCTGGTCTGCGGTGCGGGTGGAGGTTGTGCAGCGAGCCAAGTTGGCAGTTCTATGAAGATTCAAGGGGCGATGTTTGGTTGAGGATTCCGCACTCATCCTAGACATACGTTCTGTTGTTCTGCTGATTCTTCAAAGCACATTAGGTTGACCAAATGCAGTTTTTGTTGTTGGTGCTGTCCTATATGGCGAATGCCAGGGCAGCAAATCTGCTGGATGCATTTTACATGCGTGTAGATTGTTGCTGTGGTGGGCATATATGTGGACATGTGTGGACATATATGCATATATATGGACATATATGGACATATGGATGTACGGACATATTTGTATATGTATGTGTTTGGGCCTGCTATATAGAGGCCTCCTAAACAGACGATTGCCCACTTATCCACTCTAGACGAACAGCATGGCCAGTGCCGCGGATTCAGGGTGCAAAGGGGACTGACGACGCAAAGGCTGCCTTTGGATTCGTCGCGTGATTCACTAGTCCGGCACATATCCCCGGCCTCATTGTTCAAGAAGAACTGCAGGCTGGAAAGCGGTTCTTTCAAAGCATGGATTCCCATGATTGCAGTCGCCCGCTGGCAGCAGCGCAAGGACAGTGGCGCTGCCCAAGATGCACCTCGGCTGTGCATGTACTGCCCTGCAGGTGCATTGGGTACTGTCCGTTCGCAATCTGGTGAGAGATCCTCTCGTGTACTGCAGTCCACCAGGTGGTTGCTGGTGTCCTCACCAGCCAGAAGTGCCTCCTCGTGGCCCACGCAGAGCGCGGTAGTGGAAGCGCTTGTGCCACTACCGCAAGTGCCACTTCAAGTGAATCATTTGAGGTGCTCTGTGCAGATCACCCACCATGCTTTCCGAGCCCCGGCATGGTACTAGCCCATCACACACGTGTGATGGCCGAGTTCCAAGCGGGGGGCCAGAAAGCAAGGCGAGAGCGAAGCAGCTTTGGCATGTCAGCACGAGTCCTCACGCAAGTATATCCAAGAATGCGCGGCTGTTGCTGTACACCCTGCACAGCGCATACGATGTGCAGACATACGATGTACGGGCCGTACTGACATCGGGGATATGAAATTGTGAGTCCCAGCACGTGGCGGCATGTGATAGGTGGGATGACGACACCGCACCTGGTGATAGAGATCTTCACAGCACCCCAGCAGTGACGTCGCATCAAGTGACGGATCTACTTCTAGCCGTGCGACGTGCTGCGCGCCCTTGGGAGCAGACCAGGCGCTCAGAGAGGCATCCGCTCGCGGTGCCTTGCCAACAAAGGGTCCCCCGAGTAGCTATTCCAGAAGCATCCCAGGAACTGCTGCGGCAAGCATGAGAGCGGGGACGGCCGCGCTGGCGCTGCTGGTGGCCGCCGCGGTCTTGGGAACCGCGGCAGCCGAGGGGAGCGGTGAGCCACGCGCGGATTGTGGTTGGACAGCCCATCCAAGCAGGGCGCGTACCCCGGCAACGACCAGGACGTGGTCGCTCAATGTTTGCGTCCACAAACTGATCCGTGGTTCGTATCCGCCATGTGGACGGTGGAGTAAATTTGGCAGTGTGATCGCATGGATGACTGCGATGCACATGTGGGGGCGCGCAGTGCGGGGAATTTTGTCCGCGCAGAGCGCATTCGCCGATGGATTTGCAGATGGCGGGGGTGCCTGCCCTGCGAAGCATCTGCGTGTCGCTGCGTTCTGCCTTCCAGGTGCTTGGTTCCATGACCTGTGGCCGTCGCTCTCTGGACAGTGGGCGACCGCCCTGGCATGGAACAAGGTCGCGATCTGCGGACCACTCGCCCCTGCTCGCCCCACGGCGGCGGCCGTGTCGCGAATTGTGCAGTTCCTGCGTGCAGGAAACGCCCAGGCATTGAGTTGCCGGCACTGAAACGGCCCTGGTCAGGCCACACATGGGTGGCACGCTTGGAAGTTTGGCCGGTGAAGGCAGTTCGGATGGTCGGCGTGGTGGGGTTGCGAACCGTTGCCGACGGCGAAGGGGCCTCCGTTGCGTTCCACGATAGTCAGCGATACCTGTACGAGGGTTGACTTACACCACTCGTCACGCGGGGGGTGCTCGTTCCCTTCTTGTGCAAGTTGGACAGTGCCGTGAGTTCGTGCTGTGCCGAGACTGGTGCATCATCGTTCGCAGGTAGAAACACAGCCTAGCCGTCTCTTTTCAGCTGCGGGAGAGCCCGTTGCGCGACGCGATTCTCCTTTCCTTTGGCATCGAATCCTTTCGCCCTTTCGCGGCTTTGTCACACCGCCTTCGCGCGGAGACAGGCGCGATATCGGGTTGTTGCAAGTTTCTTTGCGCTGCATGTGCGGCTCATAAATGGGGCGGCGCAAGGACACGCTGCCTACATCCACAGCACAATTTCGCTAGCTGGAAACTCTTGTGGTTGAAACCCAAGGAGTGCTGGTGAGCACTTGCTTTCACCAGTGCTGGGGATGGCGGCAGCGTAAACGAAGCTTGCACAACGCGATTGGGCCCATGTCTTGCGCAGTCTACAAATGCACCATCTTCACATTTCAACACGACTCGAACAAAAACCCAAATCATTCAGAATGGGCCATTCTTGGCTGGCGAAACGCGGGCATCTCCCTATGAGAAAGTTGTGCACGTGGACGCTTTCGGGATGAAGAAAGCTGTACTAGATCCGCTGCCAATGGCTCAACCAATGTCACAACACCGCTGCGTGAATTGGGGGGCAACGAATCCCATAAGATGCAGCCGATTGTTCAGCTGACATCAGAATGCAAGCGCGCCTTGGGCGTTTCCAGAACAGTCCACGTGAGCGACCTGGTGTACCGTGCTTGTGGTGGAACTGTTGATAAATCAAACGATTGGCATTTCCGTACATGTGCTATGGAAAGAGCTACCAATCTGCGTCACTGTCTGGAATGGAGCCAACTTTTTGTTCTCAACGGCATGACGTTCCGATGTTAATGATAGGAGACTGGCGGTTTCTGGACAGCTTAATGGCACAGGCGTCAATTGAATTCCGCACCAATCTTGGGTGCGGATAGCATTGGTGAATTGGGGCTGAACTGGGCATAGATCAGGTGTATAAACAGTGGTTGGGACAACTAAGTGTGAAATGGTATCGAAGCAACGCATTGCCGCATGGAGAGACATGGTTGTTAGCCGCATGTACTTGCATTGAAGATTAAATTGGAAATCGGTTGGCTATGTGGTGCAGGGGAAATCAACCCAGGCCGCAAGCTGAACCTTTTCCGCAGAGACCCTGATACTGGACGACTGCAGGTGCGCTGGATTCTATTTCTGCAAGCGATTACCGCACAGCAGACCTCAGATCACATGTGTGAGACATTCCCTTGCCATGCATAGCCGTTGCCATCATCAGTGCAGCGTGGCATGGGCGTGGCTGCGGTGGCACATGCTCTATTGTTGAAGGGTTGCCAAGGCGATGCAAACAGTGAGTCTCGTTTGGTGTGCCTAACACATTCAGCTACAGCATTCACTCAGCACACGTCAAACACAGAGGTTCACATTCAATGCATGAAATACCACATTGCAGGGATTTATCGCAGTTGCAGTTATTATTGTTATAGTGTAGCTGATGTATGAAATGCTGTAGCACGACAGAACATGCAGCGCTTTCTAATCCTGAAAGCATGTAACGTGCAAAGATAACTGGATCACCCCCTCATGGCGGGAACTATTTTGTGCATCTTGATGACCCATGCGGACCGCCCCTTCCCCCCCTCCTCCCCATCACCTCCTCCTCCCCAGAAAATTTCCCGTTGACACATAATTTGGAAGGCATGCCCACAATGCACCTTGTCCACAATGCACCACTGCCAGTATCAAATTCCAGCTTTCCGTACACCCATCGAAGTAAACCCTGCCATGATTTTAGCCAGTTCCCTGCTGCTATGTTCAGCCGACAACAGCATGGGCGCTCAGCGTTGGACATGCATGTCCCCAACGCAGCTGCACGCTAACGGCCCATCCCATGTTGTTAAGTTGGAGGTTGGAGCGATGGCTTGAACTGCTAATCCAGAGTGCCCACAGGAAGCGCAGACACACCGCATACTCAGCGCCAGCCCAGACCGCGCTCATACACGGCGCCGTAAGGCGGCTCCCACATAGAAGTCGGGCTTGCACGTTTGCTTGTCTGGTTACAAGTTTCAAAACAACCGTGCTTGCTGAACACCTGCACCAAACGCGACTAAATTTCATCCCGTCTCACAAGCACCGGCCTGCCTATTTGTAATCCCAAGATCCGCCTCATCACAAATGCCCATCAAGCAGCTCCATCACATGGCCACCCAGCGCACAATCAAGTACAGAATTCGCCATAGATGTCCTTTCACACAGAAATCAGTTGGGAATATGTGCAGCTATAACCCGGTATCTCCGACATCACCAAAATACAATGATGGTGCAAGAGCATCAAGCGAGAAGCTCGGTCTTTCAACACCACCTCACCACTCAAAAACAACATTTCTGACTGCTAATATAATTCATATAATTAACTATCTTGTTAATGAGTTTCTGCCAAGGACGACGTTGGGTGGGTGCACGCCGGCCATGCTGGGCCGGGCTGCCTTTCTGGACCGTTTCAGGGCCATCAAAAGCCGATTTCTTTCGCCCCTGTACGTGGGGTCAGTTCTGACCGCCGGATCCAAGGGGCAACCGGGTGATCCTTGTAACTTGGGCGTAGACAATGGGACAGGTCATTCTGGTCCTTATGTTTGGCGGGAAGTTTGGCGGCAAGTGGGAACGGCTATTTGGGGCGTGACCCTTTATCTTGTTTCACACCCACCCGGCCCACTCCAATAGAGTGAGTTTCGGTTGGTTGTGGGATGGAGAGGGAGCTGAGTACGAGGACAAGGGAGCTGACTCAGGGCTAAGGCACCATCAGTGTGGGATTAAGTACTATGCGAAGCGAGGGCACATTTCAAGTGGGTCGCCAATCAGGTCTTGTATTAGTGAGGTGATGGACACCAGTACGTTTGTGAGTGTAGTGTCTTGTCGCGTGGGAACACGTGTGTGTGTGTGTGTGTGTGTTGAAGGAGACCAGTAAGGCAGAAATATGGTCATGTGCAAGTCATAAAGATATTTTAGAATCAAAAATAAGCAAGAAACTAAAGGCACTGTAAAGTTGTGAAAAATTTCATCTACGACTTCCCCACAAGGTTTCTTGTGGACAACATACCTGGCCAAAGCGTTTCCATATGAGCAGCTCAGCTCTTTTCGACCACGCTCATGTTCGTTTGTGACAACACGAGCTTTTGTGAAAAAGCCACGCCATGAGCCAAATCAGGCCAAATGAAAACGGCATGATGTCAAAGAAGTTCACTGATGCTTGTGAGTTTTAGTGGCGGCGGTCAGCTGGGGTCATCCCATGAAAAAACAAACTCTCTTTGAAATGCAGAGTAATCGCTAGCCATTAAGCGTAGTCGATCCAACTAGTGAAACGATGGTCATTGCGTGGCTACGAGCACGATGTTCATTCCAGCAGCAAGCCATCCTTTCCAAGGAGAAAGAATCGCAGTGTTGTGCACTTTGGTTGACATTTGATATTGATTCAAGCACATGCTGCGAAATGAGCGACATTTATGCCAGTGGTCTGTTTATTCAACGCAGATACGATCCCGCCTGTTCAACATCAACGTTTTACCCGACGAGTCTACCAGCGTCCAGGTGGGCAGGAGGGGCTGGCTTTTCAACTTCTTCACCGGTGACAGCGGGACAACGACCAGTGTGGGCGACGGGAGCCTTGTGGATGTTCAGACGACCGATGCCGGCACCACGGTGAACGTCGGGAGGGATGGGAACCTCGTCAACGTGCAGACTGGGGATTCAGGCGTTGCGGTGAATGTCGGCAATAATGGGGATTTAGTGAGCGTGCAGACTGGAGAACCAGGCGTTGCGGTGGATGTCGGCAATAATGGGGGGGATTCAGGCGTTGCGGTGAATGTCGGCAATAATGGGGATTTAGTGAGCGTGCAGACTGGAGAACCAGGCGTTGCGGTGGATGTCGGCAATAATGGGGATTTGGTGAGCGTGCAGACTGGAGACCCAGGCCCTGTGGTGGATGTTGGCAATGGCTTGGTTGAAGTCCAGCCTGCAAACGAAGGGCCAGTAGCGGACGTGGCCGGTGAGCCTGTTGTTGACCAGCCGGCCTCAAGCTAAGGGGCAGCGGTGGTCGTAGGCAATGTGGGAGTGTGTTGGAAGTGCAGACCGGCGGTGGGCTACCAGGTTGAAAACGGGGCGCCTCATGGACGTCCAGGCGCCATAGGACAAAGGTGTCAGCGCCACAGTGGGGTCCAGCACAATCGCACCGTGATGAGGAGTGCTGCCATGGCACCCGCATGTATGGAATAAGCGAGCCCATATTTACAAAGTTTGGAATTGCGACCACAAATGCGCTGGACGATTTTCATCCGAATGGCAACGACCATCGAGCAGACTCAGGGTCGCGAAGTGGCAATCAAACATCGAGCACAGCCGTTGCAAAATAACGCATTGAGGGCGTTCTGGGTCTGAGAGCGGTGGGAGATGCAGGGCGCGACCTTGTCAAGGTGATGCCCCAGCTGGCAGGGGGTTGGTAGTTAAATAAGGGTTGGATTCGATTGTAAACATCAAGTCGGGTCTGGCACACCCTTTGCTGCTATGGCGTCCCTCTTCCTCTTCAGCTTTGCCACACGCGTGGTCCGCTCGCCCTCCCTTTTCCTAATTCGGTTGTAAATCCAGCGGTCCTTCTTTCTTATCATCATTTCGTCCATGGCCTTGGCGTCGGCGGCCACCTGCTCCGCTGTCCTCTTCTTCTTGTGCTTTCCCTTAACATGAGTTGGAGCCTTGGAGCCACTCGAAGCGCCTCCTGAAGGGCCATTCTCATTGTCTCCTGTCCCCAGTTCGGCGCCCAGTTCTGTGAGGTACTGCTCCTCAGCCTCCTTGGCAGCCTCCAGTGAAGCCTGCTCCTCCATCTCCGGGTCCTCGCGAGCAGTTTCTGCAACGAAGGTCTGGTCCGCAATCCCGGTAGATATTGTGTTGCGGGCCAGGTTGGCAGATTCCTGCAAAGTCAAATGGCGGTGACTTGGTAGATAGTATCTGCTAGGTACAGATATGCACACCACCAAACCTTGGGACAGGTTCCACCACTGTTTCTACTTGTCATACAACGAACTTCCTCACTTGCACAATTCTGCATGATGATTGTCAGGGCAGCATATAAACCTAGCCAGAGTGCTCCTATGGAAGGCATAGTGCATTTCCAACACCAGCGAGTTCCATCCACCCAAAAGGAGCAGCACAGCCAGCGTTGCAGATGCAGGACACAAAAGAGAAAGAAGACAAGGCGGTTACCTGCAGCCTCTTAATCTGGAGGGCGTAGTCCGGTACATACCCCTCATCTTCATAATCCACAAAGGGTGACAAGTGGGGAGGCAGGGTCTTCCCAGGGGCATAACCATCTGCCGGCAGCAGCAGGCGGGCATTTGCGCTGTCGAAGACCCACTGGGGCTGAATGTATTCCCGGTGCTCACGCATCTGTTTTGGTGATGGCCTGTCCACAACTTGGTGGGTGATGCTGTCATCTGCCTCGCTGACTGGTGACCCCTCTCCGCACCAGCCAGCGCTACCTCCAAATGACCTATGGTGTGCACCACACAGTGTGAACTCAACGATGCTGGTGTGGCAAGTGCCATCTAGGCTGGGGCTGCCTTGCAACACATGGGCTGCATGCGCTGAAGGGGATGTGTCGAGAGTACCTTTGAAAGGGCTGGAAAGCAAGGTGAGAGTGGCACAGCAACACACGTTCACACTCATACCATCTCTCAAGCACAGAAACTTGAAACATGCCTGACGATCCAAATTATCCAAATGCCTGACAGTCACAACATGATCCTGACGATCCAACCTTACCAAAAACTCCCTGAAGATCAAAGTGACAGTTCCATATTGTGGCCCCATGTTGTAAATGAGTTGACAGCAGTGTACCTGATGACAAAGAGCAGTGTCTCCATCGGGACCTCCCTTCCAAGAAAGAACACCAGGCCATTGAAGAGCCGCTCACAGAGGGTAGCTTCATCCTGCGAGTCCACTCCAACCGTGGCCCCTGCTGCCTTCTCCCCTTCCACTTCTTGAGCAGATGGCCCAACATCATCACCAGAATCGCTTGCTCCCTGCTCGCAGGCATCAGCAACCTCGGGAAGGGGCACATCAGCACCTGCTGCCCCATCGCTTGTCTCGTTGTCCAGGCTTTCATCAGAACCTGAAAAGGGCAAACTGATCTTGTCACAGGGCTCAGGTGGCACAGGACCGTTGTGCCATTATTCCTTTCAATAATTTTTGGGTTTTGGTGCTGCCACATGAGCTCCACCACGTTGTCGAGTCTGGTGCAGGAGCATGTTACCGAGTTTGAGCACAGGTCATTCTGGCAGAGCCACGAGTCAAGGAAGACAATGTTTTCAGCGAAACAGGAGAAGCTCTGCGAAATTGGCAGTGATATTTCCAACTTGCCATGGCTTCTACAGTGGGAGATGGGATTTTGCGATTTTCAGATGGCTTCACATATCACAACCACTTTCCCAGAATGTTCAGCTTGAAATTTGGGGGCCAGTGTGACATGCACTTCCTGACCAATTTGATGTCAAGGTGACCTGGCCTTCAGGTGCCCACCAGTGTCTTACAGCAAGGCCACAGAGAGGAGTATGACTATAAATGGTGTTCAAGAACAGACACAGGAGCGCATAAGGCTTGATAAACCAGTTCATAATCCCATCCAATGCAATGAATCCTAATAAATAGGATATAATGCAGTTTTCTGAGACGCTACACAACCTCACCCTTACACAGCTCCAAAACTGCACTAATACCTGAGTCTATTTCAGGCATATCACTGCCACTCTCTGCTTCACTCTCTTTAGCATCCATGGCTTCAGCACCTTCTGCACAGTCATCCTGTCTGGCTGTTCCTTGCTTCGTCAACTCATCGATCTTGTCAGGAAGGGTCACCATCCGCTCCCTCACAGAACTGCTGATCTCAGCAAGCCCCGATGCTGTGTGCGCCTCCTCACGTCCTGAAAAACTGGGTCGTGCAAGGTCCTTCATGATGGCCTCCAAATGGGCCGCAGCATCGGACAAACGCTTGTCCAAGACTGGGGGATAGCGCAACTGTGGGCACAACATGTCAATCCTTCTGTCAATCTTGCAATTCTGTAAGCTCGTGCCTTTGCTGAAGCAACAAGTCAAACGTGGTGAGATATACAAGTAGCACAGTTGATTAATATGAGAGATTCGCAGAAAAGCATATACACACCTACAGGAGCCCAAATCGGTTGTGGTGCCTTGATGCTCATTTAAGTGGCGATTGCAACCACTTGTGACAAACTAAAAGAAAGCTGTGAGACAAACTGTATCACCTGATGATGTTGGTGACAAGGTGGTTGTATGCATTCCTGTCACTGCCTACAGGGTGGAAGGACATTACTTTATCTTGTGTAAGGGACTTTTGAAGGAATGTGGCTAGTGAGAAGGTGGAGACTAACTGCGGCCTGTTGAAGGTCACATTGGTACTGTAGTGGAAAAGGAACAGGACGCCTGATGTTCGCTGCATTTGCCATTCCTCAGCAAACCACTGCCCTTGCACTTTCTCAGTGTTGTCAGGCTGTTGGTTCTGGAGCACAGTTGGAACCCTCAGACCATGTTCCTGTGCAGGAAGCAGAAGTAAGGCAGAGCATAGAAATGCAGAAAACACTCACCGAAAGCGAATGGTATAGTTTGAAGTTGACAAAGGTCATCATGGTCTCATAGAACTCCAGGAAAGTCGTAAGCACCATCCAGTCCACATCCTCTGGGATGAGCTGCGACACCTGGTGTGGTGCCAGCCAAGTCACGCACTGTCCCATCACCTCAGCCTGCAGGAGCCAAGCAACAAACGATCCATTAGAAGATCATTCAGCATAAACACAAGCAGGCGATCAGGACAGGCTCCTCAAACGCCTCGGGGATTGCCACCAGGATGTTCACAAGTGGATGGGTGGTAGGGAACTGCAACATGAACATAATGCTGAACACACTGGCAGAAGGCAAGCTCGATGCAAGACAGTACAAGAAAGGACACAGCAGCATTGATAGTCTTTGCTGCTCCTGCACTGGCTGCTGGTTGTGCAGCCCTTACCAAGTCCACAGAACAACGTCCAAGAGTACATACCCAGCACATCACACGGAATCAATTCTATCCATGCTGCACACTGGAAACAAATTATCAAGCTGTTCTGACGTGGGGAAAAGCACCAACTCCCCATTCTCCTTGGGGAGAACCATGAACTTCTGGCTTGGATGACTGCTGACCAAACAGAGCTCTTCACATTAATATGACCGGGTCATATTTCTCTCTGCTGGCCCAAGCAGTCACAGCGTTCAGCATAAGATTTCTGTTCACTAGGGATGAAGTGTGACCCAAAAAGGGCACCCTCCACACTGAACGAGTTGATTTGGACTTAGTTTCCATATTAAACAAGATGGTAAGTGGATTCCCTAGTGGCTCAAGAACAACACTGAATGATGACAACACTCAGGCAGCCCTGGATCACCTGGTAATAATAGCCCTTGACAGAAATGAACACCTTTCTCAGCGAGTGTGTCCTGGCGATGTATGCTTGGAACTCCATCGCCAGCCGTTTGGCAAGCTCACACATGTTCTGCGGGATATTAACATCGGTCTTCTCAACAGCTGGTAGGCATGCAAACAGGTGGACCATGGTCAAGGGGTCGTCCAGGTCACGAAGGGCGTCGATGAATGAAGGGTACCTGAAAAGACGCATGGTTGCCATTGGCAAGACATTGGACCCATGCAGTTGTCAACTGGCGCCAGCATCTGCCTTGGCACCTTGGAGGGGATGATGTACAGGGCCATTGGTGCACTGCAATTTGCATGTCGAATGTCTTTTCTCAAACAAGAGCTTGTGGAGAAGATGCACAATTCTGCGCTGATTGTATGTTGCAACAATGCTACAAATCAGTGCCTTTGCATTGTCTGGCATTGTCTGGCGTTGTCAGGTAGCACTTGGGTGCTGTGGCCAGACTGCACATCACATGCTGTTTGGGACAATGTCACTTGCTGTTGATGGTGGTGTCCCAGCCTTATAACATCGTAATCCACTGGCTAGACACCAGGTCTTAGCAAATGCATTTACAAGGTTTATGGCCTACAACCATGATTATAACAGCCGATGCATCAAGTGGATCAGAGAATAGGCATGTGATATATATTTGTTTGTCTGCTACCAGGCCCATCAACAGCCAAGGAAATACTCAAGAGGGCAATCTTTATCCAATCTGATATTCAGTTTTCTGTTCGTTTGCGATTCCTTTGTCTATCTGCAGCAATCGATTGCTGTGACATGCCTTCCCAGCCCCTCACCTTTCTCTGACAAGGTGGTCCAGCTTGTACTTGGGCTTGATGACCTCCAAGCGCTCAGTTTCATCATAGTTCAACTTGCCAGCTGCACGCTTGACCTTCTTGTTCCAGGCCTTCTCCTCCCTGTAATGCATGCCACATCAGAACAGACAGCAGACAGGACATCACCAGCCCATCCATATTGACTCCCCCCCCTCCCCCCCAAAAAAAGCACCACGAGCACCACCAGCAAAAAAACGAAGAACCAGCAGAGAAAAAAGGGAGAATGGACAGTGTCCACTTCAGAGGCGTTGGGAGCTGTTGAGTCAGGCAAACAGCGAGGTGACCCCTGGGCATTAACTGCTGAACAAATGCAGCAAATCCGTACAATTCATGGCTGTGCTGTTGCAGGCTGCTTTGGATTGAGTGTATGTTCACTCTAGGCCTCAGAATTGTGTTGAAAGAATGCATTGTAGGTCAACTGCCAGTTCCTGGGCAATCAATAAGTATTGTAAGCCCTTGATTGCAGTTTGTTCAGGGGATCCAATGGCTTAGCAGTTTGTGCCACACCAACACAAACACCAAACTACTGCATCTGGATAGCCTTCAGCCTTCTACAAAAGCAAGCAGTGTTGAGACATTGAAACATAGCTGTTGAAGTATTTGAGCAGCTTTGGTGCTGTTGAAGTGTCATGTTATCTGCTCTGGGCGTCGTCATTGTGTTCCACAGGAACGCATGCGTGCCATTTCAGCTCACCTCAACTTGTGCAGCACCTGCTCGTGCGCCAGCCAGCGAAGGTCCTTGATGTGGTAATATGTCTTGTCCGCGCCATGCTTCTTTTTCCTGGGCTCCCTGGGGTGGATGCCTTTGAAGATGCACAACCGCCTGTCCAGTAGCCGCCAGCGGGTCAGTGCTGGACACCGGTCGACGGAAGCAATTGCCACGGGGAATAGAACCGGGTCTCACGATGCGCACAGCAATCGCAAAAGTTGCAAGCGAACATTCGTCAGTCGACAAGGCGACGTGCTGAAATCTGCGAGGACCAAACGAGAATCATGCAAACGCGCTGCAGCTCCAAGCATACGCTGCAGTTGGCGGCGCACCAGCACTGCCGCACTGCACGCCGCGGCCAGCAGGCCGACGACTCACCTGAAGTCCTTGAGGGACACCTGCAGCTTCCTGATCGCGCGGGTGCGCGTGAGGTAGTTCACCGCGTTCCCCTTCGTGCCCTGCGACAGCGGCGACGCCCGGATGAGGCCCGGGGCGACAGCGACGCGCGCCCAGATCAGGAAGGCAAGATGGAGATGGTGCATGCTTACCCTCTTTATCCTCTTCCCCATGTTGTGTCGCTGTCGATCGACGCGGGCTGTTCGCCGCCTCTCCCACCGCGGAGTGGGCAAGGCCGGTTGCGCAGTCCTCGACCTTGCCCCGGTGTTGGTTGGGTGCTTCGAATGGATTTCCAGGTGGATATTTTGCAACAAACACGAGAAGAAAAAATGAGACATTTCGGGCGCAAACTATCCGCACAATGGCAACAGCTGATTGGGATTCGTGCAGTTGCAGCAGAGTGGGTGTGGGTGGGGCCCGAAGCGATCTTGCACGCTGGCGGAGAGGGCACGCAGGGGCTACATGGGCGACGGGATCCCTCCCGCTTCGGCGTTCAAACTTCGCGGAGATGCCAAGCTGCAATACGTCAGGGAGGTGCGAAGCCAGTCCCCAAGCGCTGATGCTACCAAGAACCTGCTTCCTAATCAAAGGCCCAGGGGGGCCACCGCCGATCGCTCCAACGTGCACCTGTGCGCAGCTCTTTGACAGGATCGCCGATCGCTACGACTTCGTCAACGTGATCATATCGATGGGGCACTCCACGCTGTGGCGCTGGCGGGCGCTCTGGTTTGCTGGTGGGTGCGGGGCCGCCGCGTTGGCGACCTGGCGCCTGTGGAGTGAACTCCCGGCGTTTCGAGATATGGCGCCGTTCGGACACGTGCAGCACATGCTCGGGGAATTTGCCGCGCGTGGGCCACGTCCCGTGGGTCTCGGCGTCTAGAGGTTCAACGCACTCGTTTCTTATTGTGGGCCTCAGGGGCACAGCTCGGGCCCATGTGGGCCCTGTGAACTCTTCTGCGCAATTGGCTGACATGGTAATGGTGCGCCGCAACAAGTGAATGGAGATGGCTGGTCCTCGTGCCAGGCGTTTGCGGTTCAATTGCGTTTGGTGGATCACCAGTAGGACATGCGTCCAAACGGCAGGAATGTGTGTTGGCAGGGGACATGCTGCCCGTTGGCGCGCGTGTGCTGGACGTTGGATGCGGCTCTGGTCGGTACGGAGCTGAAGCCACTTGGCCAGCGCACACCTTTGCAGTCGCATGCCCCTTGCTCCCACTGAGGACCCGGCATGCCAAAGTACTTGGCCCGCCCTTCTGATACCCCATACTTTGCCAGGAACAGTTTCGGGTACCGTCTCCCTGCATTCAATGCCTTGACCTCTGCAACGTGGCGATGTGCTGCTCTGATGACACCCGTGCAATCCTGACCACACGATTGCACTTTGTTCTGGGAACTGCAGCTGGATTTGGGACGAAGATCGGACAGATCAGATCAATCTGAAAATCCTGGTGGCCGCAAACTCCAAGAATGACCTTGAACAGCGCAATTGGAGTGCCACGTTGTTGCATGCCCAGGCTTAACAGCATCCTCCCATTATATGCAACCAGGATATATACAGCATTGGAATCGATCTCAGGTGGCAGTATGACTGTGTTGATTTCCAGTGCCTTGCGTCTCCTGCGCTGGAGGTATGGGAGACAGAAGAAGCTGGAGATTGAGGTGGGCAAATGGTGCTGTGCCCTTGGTATCATGTTGTCGATTGAAGTTGTATTCAATATGATCTGCACATGCCAACAAGGGGGACATTAGGCGCCCATTTTCTCTCTTCAAAAACTATGCTCAGAGAACTGTATATGCCTGTCCAGGCGCTCATCTTCTGCTGGACCCAAATAATCCAGGCTATCCAACAGTGGTATGCTGCTTTAGTGTTGCCTGAGGGGAATGGTGGACAGGGCACTGCACAGGGGCCAAGCATCCTGCAGATGATATCTATGCACATAGATATCACATAGATTTGCAGATATCAGCTAATCGCAGTGCCTTCTGCCACTTGCATGCTTGCCTCAAAAGCGTTTCAGTTCTCTGGGTTTGGTTGAACATTAGCCCATCTTTGGAGACTAAACGAGCTGCGAGTATGTGAACAATGTGCTGTTTGATGGTATCTTAGTGCTTCCCCCCCGCTCTTTGCTCTATGCACAGTTGTCTTGTTGGGACGACTTGCCATATTGGGCATGGTCTGTGTTTCTGCACAGCTCCCATTCATCATGGTGGTCTGCAAACAAGTTCTCTAATTTGTTGGGTTCAGGGACTGGACTGCAGTCCAAAGATGTTGGACATAGCGAGGCGTGCAGATCCCAAGTCAACCTTTACTCTGGGTAAGTGGCGGGTGAGCTGTGGGTTTCTAGGTTTGCACATTTGAAGACATGGCCTACCTTGAACGGCACCAGCTCATCCTTTACAGATCGCATGGCCCTGCAGACTGTTGCTCCTGCGACCACCAGTGCAGGCAGCATCTTTGAGTTTATTTCCAACAACGTCTGTCAGAAGTGACAAACATTGACTTCTCAGCGATGGTAGTCATCATCCCAGCTACACAACTTGTGCATCTCTGCCCAGTCAAGGGCATGCTGCTGTCGATCCAGCAATACATTGAATTGCTCATTCTGTGCCAAGTGCATTGTGGGCATGAAATATTGGTAATAGTGGCACATCCCAGTGCATCATGTATTTCAGCGCTGTGAGACTTCACTGTACCAGCACATCATACTTTAGTTCATCAGTGAGGCCTTGCAGATTGGTAGAAGCTTCCTTCCAGCCACATGGCCCCTTTTCTTATTATCTGTCTGGCGGCTCTGCACCAGAGTCAATTGTATTTCTGCCCCCGTCGCAGGTGATGCAACGGCACTCCCATATAGCGATGCATCATTCGACTTCGCCCTATCTGTGTACACTCTGCGAAACCTGCCTGACCTGAGGATGGCCCTGCAAGAAATGCTGAGGGTGCTGAAGCCGAGAAGTGGGTGAAGGTGCCCTGCCTTCCCAGCCCTAGATGTGGCCGACTTGTATCAACTGAAGTGTGGCAGTAAAGGCGTCCAAACAGCAGTTGTGTGCCCTGGACTCAGCCTGCAAACCCAATCCCGCATTGGCAAAACCCTGGTTGTATGACCAAGAAGTCTGCACACCAGGTCAACCCAGGCAGTCAGACTGGATGATATGCAAGCATTCCAGTTTGCGTAGCTTGCGGAGGACAGGGCCCTCTTTGCTCTCCTGCCATGGACGTCCACTTCGGCTGCTTTAAAGATCTTGCACGAAAGTCTTCCTAGCTTTGCCGGCATGCGTACATTGCAAGGAAGGCTGCTGGCATGGCTGCTCATGTGTGTGAAGAGTATTGTAATGTGCATTCCCTTCCATGCACTGTGGCAGCTATTCCTTTGAATGCCACACTGCCCCTGCCCATTGAAGCTGGCTCAGTTGGCTCCAAACTCAAATGCAACACATACTCCTATCAACACTCTTGCCTCCCTTTCCTTCCAGACCTTGAGGTCAGTCTCCTGTATTTTATGTGGCTGCCCAGAGCCATAACATCAGGATCGTTTGTGGAAATTCTTCTGTGAATCTGTATCCATGGGAGTTGTTGCGATTGTCTGGGGTTACCCATTATGGGTATGCACTGGCCTTTGGGCTCCCTCCATACCCGATTCTGGGCAACCCATGGATGGCATCTTTCTGGACTGATCGAATGGATGCTGTTTGGCAGGCAAGTTGTTGCTACTGGATGCGTTCCCACCGCCAATTCCAGTGGCGCGTGCCTTGCTGTGGTTGTGGCTCAAATTGGTGCTGCCAATATTAGGGGGACTCTTCACAGGGGAAAGATGGGCATACGAATATCTTGCGGCATCGATTCAGGTAGATAGTCCGGACAGCGGCGTCTCTCTGTTGGCATTTGGCTATGCTTGTGGTGCGTGTGCTTTGCACACACCCTTGGCAGCACAGAACACCCTTCGACTGCGTGAGCATAAGCCAGCCAGTAAAGTTGAAACTTGGGACTTGTGAGCACAAGCTCCTGTTTGTTTATCTCATCCAGTGGTGCAGCTGTGCATTGCTGTATTAAGAGCAGCTGTTCAATGCATCTGTTGCAGCGATTCAAAATTTGTTCCATTGTGTGTGCCCCTCCAGAAGTACACTCACTGATCTGCTGGGGCCTGTGCGGCGATAACCTTCAATATTCTGCTTGCACAAACATCAAGGCCCACAGCATCTGTAGTATTGTGAGCACAACCAGCCTTGACTTTGTCTCTATCCTGGACACATGACGTCTGGTTGTGGTTTTGCTGGCTGCTGACACGCAGCAAATTCTGTGGCAGCAAAATTTAACGCACAAGCGCCCACGACAGGCACAGTAGCAGAACCATGCATCGATGTCCCTTTGTCTTGTGCAACGTGGTGCGTGCAGCACCTCCATCTCCATTTCTCTCATCACTGCTGGTTCCTGATTGATGTGGCATCAGGGAACAAAATCGGCACATGAGGTTGCAACCATGCTGGAGGGCCTTGGGTGTGATGAAATAGAGGTGAATCACTACACATTTGGTGCAGCGGCATGCATTGTGGCGACAAAGCCGATGGAAGTTGCGCTGAAGCCAGTGAGGAAGACGGGCAGGAGGGCCAAAGAATCTGGAAGCCGATGAGTTTCATTCTTCAAGATGTGTCCACGCTGGTGCTGCACATGTGGCTCAGCGACCAAACAGACAAACGGCAGTGCCCTGTCAAACATGGTCGACATTGCCAGTCGCAGTGCCTCAGTTCGTGACTCAGCAGAGATGGATGTCCAAACGATGTACGGAATTTTGACATCAAATGTTGTCCATGGGCGACCTGCCATGTATCGCCTTGGGGGTGAATGTGGTGCCTTCCGAGGTCCATTAATTCATGCATGAATCAGTTTATGACTGCACCAGAAAGAAAGGAGATAGGGGAAGATCCCGACTCCCTGTGACGTCCCAAGAGAAGCACACAAAATAGCCTTGGGAAAAGGCCTTAGGAAGTCATGCAATGGGACTGGAACTTCCCTTCAATGGAGGACGACCTCTGTCGAAGGTTGTGCGCTGTGGTAGCTCGTGGCACGTGGCAAAGGGGTCGCTGCTACCTGGTGGCTTCGTCCCGCCGACGGCGGCATCAACGTTACTTGGCGCAGTATTAATACAGCTGCGAAGTGACAGGATGACAGGCCCAGAACTGCGAGGAACGGACGCGTAATGCATTTCAAAATCGCACAAAGGGCAGATTATCGGTAATACAGTAGGGGTCCCTATATACCCCCCCCCCCCCTTGACATGGCCAAAAGGGGGGCGCTATTGGGGGCCTGGGGCACTGCGTTTACCCCAAGCAGCCGGTGTAAAGGGCACCATGGCCGCCGGTGTAAGGGGTTACCATGGTCGCCAGTGTAGAAGGTACCCTGGCTGCTACTGGCAGCAAGTGTAGGGGGTACCTTGACCGCCAGTGTAGGGGGTACCCTGGCCGCCATTGTGAGGGGTACCTGGCCGCCTGTGTAGGGGGTACGCAACACCCGGCCTATCGGGCCCATACTGGTTTTCGGTGCCAGCGACTATGTCGCAGCGCCGAGTCGCGGGCGCTGGGCCTGTCGCAGTGAAAGAAAGTACTGCAGGAACCGTGACAAGCCGTTCAGAGGGTCACTGAACCTAGACAGGTTGCTAAACAGGGGTCGCTAAACCGTGCCCCCTTTTAACAGTTTGAGGTCCCACCGCCCAACAAAGCTGCGTAAAGCACTACAAAAATGGTGATAAGCCAAAAAGGGGCCATTATTGGGGGGCGCTATAAAGGGAACCCTATTGTATTTCAAAAGCTTGCTTCCAAATTGTGCTTGCAACGACGATTGCCTTGGGCGTTTGGCCCCAGCTAGAATCATTAAATCCCATGTTGGTTGATGTGTTCCAACTACTGAAGGGTGCGTTCTTGATCACCCTTTAAACATTACAGTGCTAAGCAATCTCAGGATTGCACGATTGTATTTGCATGGTATGCCACGTTGTGTGGAACTGTTTCTGCAAAACGCCTCAAAGTTACGAACTCGATCGGTCGTGTTTTATGCACAAGGTCCCCAGTGGGGACTCACCACTTGCCGTTTCATTTCCTTTAAAGGAAGGATACTAATTTGCATTTCGTACGCTCAACGCTCAATCGACGTAAAGGGAAAGGGGCCAGACCATGGACGCTAAGAGAATGTGTAATTGAGCGAATGTCGAAGTCGGCCAGGACGAAGCTTGGACGGCCTTCACGGTGTTCGAGCAGAAAACCGTGCGCGTGGCTTTCGATGTTTGATGTTGTTGCTATAACAGACACAGCTACGGTCATGGGCGGCGATCAATGTGGCATGGCCAAGGGATGGGCCGGCAACAAGATGTGCCGGCCGTTGGCTGTCCATTGGACAAGATGTCACTAGCCACAGACAGCGGCGATCGGGGACAAATAGTCATCAGAAACGGTCTCTGCTAATCGGCACCTTGTCGCGGCTAGACCAATAGGGCATAATTTGAGGACTGGCAAATGGAACGGCAGGGAAATGGGCTGGGAGAAACGGCAACGGTTGGGCCGTTGGCTGACATGGATTGTTGCGGAAATCTCATGCTCACGATAGAGATTCGTGACCATCCACAGCTGACAGCAGCAGTGGTCAGTGCTTCTTTATCAACCCAGGTTGTGCCAGCAGTCGCAGAGCTTGAGTGGACAATGTTCCCGGTGCTGCGGAGCAGTCAAGCGCAGTGGGAACACATAATCTTGCTAATCGGGTGGCGGGCAGCAATATGTACTGATTTTAAGCATTGCAAGGGCATTCAAATAAGGATTGGCGTTCAAGGGAGGTGGGGGTGGGGGTGGGGGTGGGGTGATTTCTTAGAGAAAGAACAAGATAAACAAGTCGTAAAATGGGCATACCCTCCTGAGCAAGTGTGCATCAGGCTGTTTTGCATATTATGGAAAGATGATGCGGAGTGACTCTGTTAAAATCTCATGCGTGACAAGCTAAGCACACCACACAGGCACCATGAAAAGCGAGAAAGGGAGGGGGGGAGGAGATTCTGAGTTTAGCGTTCGTTTGGTTTGCCAAGGTTACAAAACACAACATTGTGTGTTCCCTAGGCGCTGTTGTCGTTAACTGGATCTTGTCTCTCATGTGGCGTCATTTTGGGGGGAGGGGGGAGACAGAGAAGGTGTCGTGCCTCTTCCAGTGCGCGTATCCCAACTGCACACCCCGTTCAGCGTGCGTGCCGAACTTGAGCTCGCCTGGAAACATCAACCACGATCCCAGGGCGCAGAATCCCGTGGGTCCGAAGTGTGAGCTACGCACGTCGTTCGAGTTGCTTCACTCGGTCGCGCCACGTGGGACCCCTAAATTGGGGACATCCGTCAGCGAGAGTCCTATGATCGGCACCGGCATCACAAATCTAAGTATATCGATACACCGGGCTGCGCCGAACGACACCAGGGCACACGGTGTGCGCTTGCCCGGCGCCAGGCGGCAGGGCCTGCTTCGTTCTCCGGGCGGGGGACCGCCGCGCGCCCCCTCCAAAGTGCGGGAGGCGCCGGCGCTGCTTGTGCGCATCCCACCGCAGCGGAGCGCCGACGTCCCCAAGGACCGGACGCTCTGGGCTGCGGCCCCTGAATGGGAGGTGAGCCTTTCGGTGGGCCAGACCCACCCAGCGAGAGAGCCGGCCCCGCGCCCGCCGAGATTGCGCGCGGAGCGAGCCCGGGTGCCAAGATGCTTGCCGCCTGCGGAGAACCGCGGCTGGCGCTTGGGCCCTCATCCGCGGGCGGTGTCATCGCTGGATGCCGCGCTTCGCCCTGGCCGTGGGGAGCTACCCGCTCTCCTCCCCGTCAGCTCAGAGCGCTCGAAAGTTTGGAAGCCCTGTGGGGGTGGTGGCAGGGGGCCTTGAATTGAGGCGCAAATGCTTCGCGGTTTGCATCGCTGTGGCAGCCCCACAGCCTGGGTCCAGCCCTCGCGCTTGTGTTGCTGCGAAGCCGCTTGGCAATCGTACGCTGGCTCATTTCATGCTGGTGGCCAAGGTGTTGATGGTCCTGACGGGTAGCTGGCCAGTCAGCAAGAATCTGACATCTGAACTTGGGTTCTGGCTATTCACACAGTTTGTCAACTGATCTCCATTAGTCAAAGACTTTGCATCGGCACTGAAACCGTAGTCATTTTAGCAGTCTGGGTTTTGGGGCGAAAGCTGGTAAGTAACCTACAACTTGCAGATAAATGGCTGTAGCACTTGGCTGACAACAATGAGACATTTTGCCACTACCGCCAGTGCTCTCTTCCAGCGATGATGTGTCTACCCTAGCATTTTGTGGGCCTCATTGTGGTGCTCAAACAGGACGGTGAAGATTGACTGTGTGTGCCACACATATGCGATGGCGTTGTTCAAAGAAGTGATACTTGGGAAATCAAATCAGAGGCTTACTGCAGCCCTTGCTGGTAGTTTATGCATTCCAACAGCTCAGCAACAGTTTTTCGATTTTTCTAAAGCAGTCCACCCCAGGTTGATCAAAAATTATTGTGTGCATTCGACATGGGGCAAGGGTTCAATTCGTACATTACCCTTGTGGACCTGTTGCTGAATGTCACTTTCCAGCATGCTGGCTGGATTGAATCTTGCAGAAGTCGATCCTGTGTGGTTCTTGTTAAATTCTTTTTTCGACACATCCCCTCCAATCTGCTCTACTGAAGGGCGGATGTCCCTTCGTGCGTATTGTCCATGATGTCTGCCGCTAGCCTTTGGCAGTCTAGGGGGCTGTTTTGCTTTTGCATTCCACAAATGGCCAGTTTCACACCTGCAGTTTGGCCCTTCAGGATTGATTCTTATTCATCGCATTCATATTGACCAAGCGGCAAGGGAAGTCGCAAAAGCAACTTTGTATTGGAGGCGAATCAGGGGTGAGGCCCTTGAGCCTGATCGGAATGAATGTCCATCGACGAAGAGAGAGGTCCACCAAGACAAAGGATGTGAGTGTGGAAACCTGTTTGCCAAGGTGGATGTCAAAGTACAAAAGATGTGTGGCGGCCTATGTGTGCCCACTCTGTAGAACAGTATGTACTTTGTCATATGTGCGTACATTCAGGAGAGAGCCTGTAGATTTCGACTGCTGCTCTGTGTGCAGTTGTTCATCTGGTGCTCAAAACACTCAGGGCTCCTCTCAAAGCTGCCTCCCTGTGGCACTGGTGCTTGGCAACACAACCTTCTTGGTGTCACATGTGGTTGAATGTTTATCTGGCACGCCAACACTGGTGAATCACCTTTGTGCCTGTCATTCTTGTCCAGAGGAATGCAGCCAACGGTGTCTCCAACACCATCGCTCTTGGTGACAGGTGGAGCACCCTGGTGGATGGCTGGTTTGTCCAAGCAAATGCTGGCGAAGATGGCAGGTGCGCATGTGCATGGAAACGAGGCGGCTTGGCTTGACTTAGCCCTTGCCTCTTTTGAATTACGATCAGGTCATCATGCACAATGAACACTTGAAATGTATTTGTTGGCATCGCTTGAGGTATTTTTGCCCTGGGTTGTGGGCCTGTGACCAGGTGTTCTCTGCTGGCTTCCAGTAAAATATTGCAGGCATTGCTTGGTTGCTGTGCTCACACTTCTTTTCGACCATCAGTTATGTTGTGATACTTGCCAGTCCCAGTTTTAGAGTCCCTTTGTCTGCCCAATACACATGCACATTTGAGCACCACGGTGTGCCGTTGCCACCTTGCAGGGTGCATGGAAGCGATGCTGTGCAGTTCTTCAGAAGGTCAGGCCTTGACGATGAAGACCTTGCTAGGGTAAGGCTGACCAGAGATCTCCATCTAGTTGACATAGAACTCCTTTTGCAAAATGGCGGGCTTGTGTCAGCTCTCGTGAACTTGACTATTGCTTGAACCACACCTAGGTTTTCTGAATGCCACTAATGCAGCATATGCCTTTTGTTGCACTGTGTTCTCCTCTCGTATGAGCTTGAATTCATGACCAATGCCTTGGTGCATTGGGCTTGGTGCCTTTTGCTCTCTGCTGAATTGTTCAGCACAGGAGGTACAGAGGTATTTCCACAGGAATTGCGCTGTCAACCCTGTTCTGTTGCTTGTGATCAGGCCTGTATGATTTGTTCCCTGTTCTACACTTGTTATTATTTCTCATGATAGTCAGGAACTTGCAAACAAGTACAGCACTGCATGAATGCCTTCATTGCCCAAGCCATAGGCTCAAGTACCAAGAATCTTTCATCTTTGACTATCATCGAATGTGGATGCACATCTTTGGCACTCTTGCTGTTGCTGCTACTTTTGTGGTGAGAAATTTGGTTTCTGTGCGATTTTCTTTGTGACCAACAGGTGTGGGACAAGGTAGTACCCCCCAAGGAGGACAGAATGAATAGAATACAATTTGAAAACGCCCTCAAGCTGGTGGCACTCTTGCAGGTAACTAGTGCTGTGTGGCAGTGTCAGAGTCTCCATGCTGAGAGGCCATGGCCTTGTTGTCTGCAGCTTTTTGCTGGGACTTTTGCTGTAATCACCATATAGGTTTGCAGTGGCTGCACTCCCTGCAGACTTGATGGCCCTTGGCTGCTTTCTGTATGCTGTCTGCAGCACACCCTCCTCCCTTGATCGCTAGCTACCATGAACAGAATTGTATGCATGTGTTTATGTATTCTTGGTGCGTGTCTTTGGTGATATCTTTACTGAGCCAGTGCATTCATATTTCCGCATTGTTCAGGGAGTGGCAGATTTCGAGAGCCTTCAAGGCCTACCCTTCTATGCTGCATGCAATTTCTCATGCTGCAATTGGTATATGTTTCATGTCTTGTGTGAGTCACACAAGTGCTGTGGTGTGTTTTGCAGACCGGTGGTGAGCTTTCAGATATAAATGCTGTAGAGGCAATCTCCCAGAATGTTCCTGACCCAGAGCCCGTGTTCCGCCCCGTGAATCGCTCCCCCTCTCCTCAGTCCATGATACCGCAACCCCCTTGCCAGAACCCCCGCGCTGGCGACACAAGGTGGCTTCCTAGGAGAAATGCTGCCTCCTCCAGTAAGCTGCCCTCAGGTGATTCTTGGATGGAAAGGGCGGCCAGTGTACCGACCAAATCGGCTGGGGTCGATGAACGGGCCCCAAGATCGCGGTCATTCAGTGGCGGCTTTGCTGATGGGGGAAGGAGTCCAAAAACTGGCAGGGGCAGCAAGCCCCCCCGGCCAGAAAGGGTGCGGTCAACAAGCATGCCATGTTCATTGGATGAGGATGAGGAGCAGATCGGCAGGCCAGCGACTGGCGCCCTGAGATTTGTGCGACTCGATGAGAAGATTGTTCGGGTGAAGTCACCGAGCAAAGCAAGTGGACGCCAAGGATTTGCAAAGTCTGTGCAGATTGATGAGCACCTGTCTGGAGGACGCTATGTTGCCAGCACTAACGGGTTGTGGGCAGCTCCTGATTATTATGCTACTGGACCAGAAGAGGAGTTGGGCCAAGCAACTGGTGTACCCAGCACATCTGGCGAAGCAAGTAACAGGATGTACAGCGGGGCTATGATGGATGGGCGGCCCCGTGGTGCCGCTCCACAAGGTGGCAAGGCTGCAGCAGTTGACAACCAGAGCACAAGGGGCAATCCCAGGTTTTTGGAAACGGACACGCAGGTGGGCCGAGACGGACCAGTTCCTAGCAAGTCTGTGACTCTGGAGGATTTTTCAGCACCAGCCAGTCCAATGCGTGAAAGGCGTGCCTCTGCTGACTATTATTTGGGCGCAGGCTCCAAATCTGCCAAGTCTGCTGCAACTGACGACTCTTTGCAAAGTGATCGTCCTCTGTCAGCAAGAGCTGCATTGGCTGGCAACTATGGCGGCGGTGGCATTGCCAAGCCTCCAGTCGCAGATGAGTATGCCAGCATCGGGGCCCCCGTGTCTGGAAGGTCTCGACAGGCTGATGACCATCCGAACAGGGACAGTCCCTTGCCTGGCAGGGTCACAGTGGCTGAGGAGTATGCAGGTGCAAGTGGACCTGTTCCAGGGAGAGTGGCTGACGGTGGTGGACCCAGAGGCAGCCCTGTGCCATATAGACCAGTGGCAAGCAGGGAAGACAGTGGAGCTGGAGGAAGCCCTGCTGAGGCACGAGCGGCTGAGGTTGATGAGCATGTTGCTCCTGGGCCTGTGACATCTGACAGGGCTGGAGAGCTGGATGGCTCGACCGCTAAGAACAGTCCAAAGTCACATAGATTTGAAGAGCTGAAGAGCAAGGCAAGTAGTGGGACTTCAGGCAGGTTTGCAGAGCTGGACGATCAGGAGCCCAGGATCAGCCCTGTGCACAGCAGGTCTGCTGATGACCTTGTGGCAGGAGGAGGATCTATACATGGTAGACCTGGTAGGTGTGATCAGCAGAGTTTGGCCCTCAGGGCTGTGAGGCCACATTGCCTAAGTGTGCTGCTTGCAGCACTTGCCAGAAGGATCACATCGAGGCTATGTGAAATTGGAGTGTTGGAATTTGCGATGATAGATTGCCGCTGGGGAGATATCGATGCAACACCCACAGTCACCCCTATCTCATTACCCTCCATTTGTTCCATGCTGTGCTCTATCACACACTTGCCTTATCTTCCATTGTTGAACTGTGTCAGGTATCTGCCAAATTGCTGTGTTGTGGCTTCAAGGAGGTAAACAGATGCCCTTGGGTCAGACTTGTTCTGTGCTCTGTGACAATTGTGGCCTGTTTGCACTACCCCAGCTTCCTGAGTAAATTAATATTTGCCATTACACTCATCTATTGTGCCAGCCCTCTCTGCAATCTGTTGTGTATTGACAACAGGCTGTTGTGTTTGTTGCAGGTCCTCCAGCATCATATGGTGACAGTGATGACGACTACATATGTGATCGACGTGCAGAGCAGTCCGAGCAATCAATGCGGTCGTATACACCTTCCTCAGTGGGTGGGCGATCTTCTCGTTTACAGACCCCAAGTTTCAGCGATGACATGGTGTCAGAGTTGGCTGGCAGTGACCTGGCCAAAGATGTCACTGGCCCCTGCACCGCAGGCCTGGTGAATGTTGAGGTACAGTGCCTTGTTTATTGATTCAATGCGAATTCGCAAAGTTAAATAAGAAATGCTGTCTGCATGTCTCTTTTGCTTCGATTAATAATACAAGGGGGCACGTCGTCCAGCAGTCACGTTTGTGGGCAACTGTTGTGGGCTTCTAGCTGTGACTCTGATGATTGGACTTTGTCGGTTGCCGTTGTTGAGACGTGTTGTGGGTCCTTGTCCAGTTGCGATTGCCTCCACTTCGTCCCAATTCC